>CASHTH010002937.1:0-36753 GCA_030341885.1 Geodia barretti
TGCTGCTTCCTAACACCCAGCGGTGTCGTGACGGACAGGGCAATTGGGGTGGTGCCACACTTGGGTTCCACATTTTCTATATAGTGTGCCGAGGGTTTTGCACTTTCGGTGCTTTGTTTCATTTTTAATTTAAATGGATTGTTAACAATAAATTGGTTAACATGGCGACCAGTCAAACAAAAAAAACAAACAAAGACAAACAAAACAACCGGAGCTATGTATGTAATTAAACTCATTCTTTGGGAATACAGATTAAGGAACTACATGTTTAGTGGCAAACCACCATCCACGCATCACTGCTGTCAGGTCTTGTGGAACAACTCTGATCTAGACACAGCGCACCAGACCAAGGAAATAGAGTCCCCCTGCGACCGAATTAACGAAGCGCGTGGCCTACAAGCCGTGGGGTGGGTGTGGGCTGTCGCAAGCTCCACCGCACGTCTTCTGATGTCGCCGCTCCGGCTTATATCCCGCTCCCCATCATTTTTGCCGAGGGACGTTCAAAGGTCATTTGTGAGGACTACTTGAAACATTATCTGAAACCAAATATCAAAATGCAGCGGTTGTGTCGTCAACCCAATTAATAATTGAATTGCGACAACCGGGTGAACAGGGTGTAACATTACTGATTTTTAGGAAAACTACATACAACAAAATTTTTTTCAAACGTACGCAGTGTCATTGGATGACTTGTCTGAATCACAACTCTTCCCCTGGTTAGTGTAATGGCACGAATACCTGCCAAATGTTATTAGAACCGCCGTCAACACATGCAGAAACCATCTCTTCCTCAGAGGCCACGCCCACTTCCGTCAACTATGAGTTGTCTGGCATCTCCCCCATCACACAACTCTCCTGTCTCTCACCTCCCCCAGGCCCAGCGCGTCGTATGAAGGGTGTTCCCCCTCCCGCCGCTGGCTCCGCAAAACCGTCCCCGACCTCAGAGTGACATTGGTGGATGGTGGCACGTTGACTGTCATTGTGACCGCATAGCTCCGTATTGAAGGGCTTTATAAGACCGCACGGCAGGTAGGCAGATTGATTAGTGGCTTAGTTTGGAGTAAAATTGTTACTGCACTCTACATGCCGTTGGAGGAAACGTTGATTGTGATTCCGCGCCAATTCCTTGCAGGTTATAGCCGTGGTGACGACATAGTGGCTGTGGGGACTGTAGGGAGTGTGACTGGGAATTGGTGCAGATGTGTGGAGTTTGGAGGTGGAGATCTGATGCTGCCTGCCTGGCTGTTCAGAATTGTACCAAGTTCACACATGTTCACTCTTAGTATAAGAACATCAGCATGTGCTAGTAAATGTAGGTTTGGGTTTTGTAATTTTGCGTTTTCTTGCATTGGGCAGTGGTCTTCTTGTTGTGCAGTATGTTAATACAAGTTCCACAACTGGTTAGGCGTAGCCAGACTGGACTATATGACTTTCAGCTGAACTTCTCGTATGGGTGTTCCTGCTGGAGAGCTACCAATGATGAAGGAACATCGTCAATCCCACTTCGCTCTCTGGTCACCGACATCCGACCAATCAGATTGCAGATCTGTCGTGGCTCTGATACTCCAGATCTACTCCGCCTACCTGCCGTCCAACACTCGTGGGTCCCCCTTCCCTCAACTCTGGTTGGAGTAAAGTCAACGGAGTAGGTCTCTCCGTACACCAGCAGTCTCGTCTCCGCTTGGTTCCATGCCACCATGACAGATAGACTGCGCGGTCTGTATGTAATTTGGGACAGGTTCTAATGACCTCATATTGAGTTGAGCCTGTAAGGAATGGGAGCGGGAACAATTAATCTGCACACATTGCAATGCCTGAAGGGGTGCATTCAACGTTCATTAAAGGTTTGGTACGTGCACGTGAGATTGGCCAGGAGACACATATAAGTATTGGGTCTTCCCCTGGTGGAATTCACCAGTGGAGGTGAAAGGTGTAGCTGTTCGCCTCCTTCAGTGGTTCCAATGGCCCCTTGTATGTAAACCGTCTCGCCTCACAGGCTCCTCTCCCCTCCTCACCTCAGCTCGCAACTTGCCCTGAATCTCGTTCCACGCTCCATACACTGCTCCTGCCCACTCGACAGTGCAGACAAATTATTGTTGATGACATCATCGAATGTAGCTTAACGACTGTATCCATCTGGACAGCGTCGTGATTTCATCAATCGGAGACCATACTGATATGAGGGGGACTTCAGATTCAGAATGGAATCGGACTCAGTCGGTGTGATTGGACCTGGACCTGGACGACTGTGAAGGCTGGTTTTGTCTTTGTCCTGCGTGTGGACCAAGAACACTTCTCCAGATCGTCTGGTCCCTGGATACGGAGCCCCGCGGAGACTGTGACGCACACCCACTTTCTCCCTGTTGCCTGCCAACCAGAAGGAGGGTGTGGAGTGAGGAGGGTGAGGTTGGGGAGAGTGAGAGAGTGCCCCATAGCATCTGACTCAGACACCGAAGACAGAGTTGAGGACGGGTAGTATTGGTACATACTCGTACCCCTTCTTTCTCTTCGTAAGTTAGAGATTCTTACACAGGGAGGCCCCTGAGCTAATTGTGCTTCTGAGGTGATACTAAGGCAGCTCCCACACACAGCGTGTCGGTTGGTTAGGTCGCGTCATGTCGACTGTATCCCATTGGTCGATACCACCCTAGACCACAGCCGCCTGCTCGTATGTCCAGCCGCACATGAAATAGTACCTGCTCCGTTGTTTCAATTCCAGACCAACATCGTCCACTGGAGTCCGATTCCCACGTCGTCATACTCCAGATCTTCAGTTTGGTTCAGGAATAGGTCTGACATGTGGCCACCGGTTCGTATAATGGATTCCTGACTCTGCGTCATGAACTCGGTCCCACCTCCCTGGGGACAGGAGACTCATGGTTTGATTGCGTCAATCTCGTCTCGGTAAAGCCGAGTCCTTCAAATAACCACGCCACACCTTGGGTGGAGTTTGTAATCGACAAGGAAAACCGTCATGAATACTTAAATCCGTCGAGACGAGAGTTGGGCTGGTGATTCCTGAGAGTTGTGGAATAACCTTGTCTGTTGTGGGAGAAACGGAGGAGAGGGAGGAGAGGGAGGAGAGGGGGTCAAGATGTCTGGGTTGGGGACGGGGAGAATGACAGACATGTGTCGTAAATCCGCGGCAGGTCACCTATTCCAATCTGGAGGCTGTAATGGACTGCAACAGCTAGCTTTGGATTAAGAAAACTTCCGTTCCATTCACCATCGATACCGGTCTTCCTGCAGGTGGTCTAGTTTCGGTCCCCTCCCGACCCCCCCTCCCTTAACGCGACCCCAGGTTTCCTTTGAGGACCACTCACATCCCAAACACAATACTCCACTGTGATACCACCGGATTCGAAAAGGCGACAAAGTGAGTATAGTTGAACACCCTCTCCCATCGAACCACAGACGTCTCTCCATGCAGAAGGATGGAGATGAGGGTTAAAAACTGAGAAATAGCGGACAAACTGTTCCCTGTTTCCCCCACTCTCCCTCCAAACGTGTTCGAAGCATACTTGTCATCAAACAACCGCTGCCCTCCACGCCCCCTTTCAATTCAATTGCAAGGCCTCACAAGCCCACAGTCCTTCCGTCTGCTGGTATGGGACTGGAGACAGGGACGACCCACTACCAGCAGTTTGTCAGTCATTGAGTTGAGAGAACATCTTCCTGCCATCTGCTGAGGAGGGCGCTACATGTTTACCACACCGCCACTCGTTTCTCTTCATGGACTCCACCGCAAACTCTTTCCCAGCAATACCATATTGGTTGTTAGATGGCAAAGTACAAAGGTTAAGGTCGCCTCTCTGCGGCGTCCGGTGGCAGTGACGGCGAGAGGCGGTCTCCCAGTGACAGTGAGGGGAGTTGCGAATGATTGGCGAAGTTTCCCCCTGTCTTCTCTGTCTTCATGTCCCCGTCTGGCCTCGCGCCTCCCACGTATCTTCTTTTCTCCCCCCTCTCCTCTTCTTCTTCCGACGTGAACTGGCTGACGACTCTACGACTGGGTCAACCCCACACCATTTCTATTCAACGCCCAGAGCGAGAAAGGTAGACAGTTTTCATTTATGTCACGTGAACCAACAGCTCGGCAGCTGTAGCTGTGTTTGAAAAAACCGGTGAAACTGGGTCCCCGGTGGGAGACGTGATTGTGACGGCGCGGCCCCTGTGTTAGTTCAATCCCTCCGAAACTGTTCCCATCTCAACCCAGTACTCTGACTCCTGAGTGGGCGTCTGAGAAAGCCTAGAATGTAGAGAGTTATGCGAGAAGTCTCCGGCCCTAGCGCCTTGTTTTCCTCCACATCATCCCGTCAGCCCACTGCCGCACTGCCTAGGGAACGTGGAGTCAAGTCGCCAGCGTCAAAGAACCCATCAACCTGCGGAGATCCTCCACCAGAACAGAGGTAATGGGTCTCTGCCATGGTGTCACGTCACTTCCGGCTACATTATGTCACTGACACAGAGTTTGGCAGCCATCTTCTAAAGATCAAAGTCTGACGCAGTAAAAACCACTGTGTACGATGTGTTGACGTTCTTCTCCTAGTCCTTCTGGGAATGAAAGTTCATCGGTAGAGAGATGGACCAGGTGTTGTAACGGACGGGGACACTCTCTCCGCCGTCCGAGTTCCTGTGTCGTTGCAAGGCAGCGTCTAGCAGTGTTGAAAATTTGAAAAAGTGCGTTGTCGTATAAACCCCCCACGACCCCACCCAACGTCGGTATCCACGGTGATGTTTGGCTACAATGGGGGTGTTGGTCGTTCTATAATACTCCATCTGATTCCACAAGACGTCTGTTCCTTCTCTCCGCCGGCGTTGCTAATGATGGCAACACGTTTTACGTAAGAACGGTGATTTTTTTGTGGAGGGATAAGGGAGGGGGTGGAGGAGGGAAGACGCGGAGTGAGGGAGAGGAGATGTGAGAGAAGAGAATCGTCCGCCATGGGAAGTCCCCGCCCACACCAGTAGAACTGTGAGTGAAGACTTCAGAGCATGGAACCTCGGACCAGTGGGCCGATATGATGACCTGATAATACCCATTGTTTCAATTATTACCATCAGCGGCACGAACATTGGTGTTTTTTTTTTTTTTCCATACATAATTATGCTAATGATTCAAACTCCTACTGATGTGAAGTGAAGCTGCGACGAAACCAAATTTTTGCCCCTCTGTAACAAGTTGAATCAAGTTAACCCCTTACGACTGATACAGGAGATCCCCCCCCACTGGAGTCCCGTCTCTTACCCCTGACCCAGCCGGATGGGCGGAGTCACTTCTACACGATCCCATTGACGATGCCTTGCTACAAAGCCAATCAGATTTCAGCCCCTCGCACGGTGATGTACTAACTTTTTTCTCCGCAGGTGTACGGGACAGTCCCCCTTTCTCCTGGCAACTGCATGAAGTAATGCAACACTAATGTGTAACTTGTGTCTTGAAAGAAATGTGTAATTACCTGAGTCCACGCCACTGACAGGAGTCCCTGTAATAACACTCGTTAGCAATCTCTGTGGTCCCATGGCCCAGAAGAATACTCCACTAAATCGGGTCTGGTGTCACTCCACTCCGACCACTCTGACCCCATGCATCGCCGAGAGGGCGTGTGGTGTAGTCTTCATCATGTTACCCTGTTCCGTTCACGCAGAACATCGACAACTGTCCCTGGGTGGGGTGGGGTGGAGTCATTGGTGTGGCCTAGTGTAAGGAGAACTAGCACTCAGCCCAGCTGGCTCCAGTGTCCATACCTTCAACGGAACAACTGATCCTGAGAAAATAATAGTATAAGCAGACAGGGACTGATGATTCACATGTCATGGCGACCTGATTGTGAGCTTAGGGCCATGCCGCAAACTGAGCTGAGCCTGTTGAGATTTTGCTTTGGGCTATAACATGTAAGTATCAGGTAGTGTGTAATTATACCTGAGAGAGGCAAACAGGAGTCTGCGCCATCTGTAATAAAGCCCTGCCTCCTCGATGTAAGTCTGATTCCAATGTCTCCGTACAAGGTGCTGGTAGTCATCCATGAGGTCACTGGGTACAAAAAAACCGGGCCAGAAACCCCGAGCTACTCGTGGTTCAATAATCGCCGCCTGCCGTCGCACTCTCTTGTCGTCCAACCAGAGGGAGGGTGGGGTAGGTGGAGTCTTGTCACCGATTTTGGAAATGGGAAGGGCCAGTGGGGTGGGGTGTAGTCAAACCGTTACCCCGTGACCCCTCCCCAACCGCCGGGAGTGCGTTTACATCACTCGCACTTCCCGTGTGAAATCAGTAGCTAGTATCGGAGTATACCCATTGTCAATGACTGTACAGGACAATGTGTAAGGTATGTATACCTCTAATTGCGTTGGCGTATGTACGTGTGCCCGATTGGAGGTCTGTAGTCCTGTGTAATTACTCTTGCCACACCCGCTTCAGTGTGATAGGGATGACATTGATCCTCTCGCTGGTTGACTACCTGTGAGGAAGCATTGCGATATTTAGCTGATCGCCAAGATTGAAGTAACGTGTCACGCGCTGCATACTCATATTAGGAATGCCTGTATGCAGGACGCATTCCCATGTGTCCAGTTCCACATCATGTTGGAACGAGACCAACATTTTGCATGTCTGAACTTGGGCTCTGACTGAGACTCCATTCAAGACACTTGGGACGGAACGGAACCATCTCCAAAACCACTCCCACTTCTACTTCCCACTCGCAACGTCTATTCCCAGACTGGGGCTATGGGTTGGATCTGTACGGGCAGGAAACCAGATGGGGAGATAGATCCAACATCACTCCGTGGAGGCAGCTGGGGTGGAGGGGGGGAGGATTGGGAGGGTTGGATGGGGCAAAAAAAACAAACACAAACGTAAACGAGCACGATGTAATCTACAACCAAAAAAAAAAAAAAGAAAAATGAGAAATCTAGAGAGCAAAAAAAAAAAAAAAAAACAAAAAAAAAAAACCCACCCCATAAAAAACAAAACAAAACAAAAAAAAAAAAAAAACAACGGGTTGCCGGAGTCTGCATGCACGCAGACGTAGTAACCGGACTCGCGTCCTCCAGGCGGTCTGTATAGTGACGGAGTTTGGGCTATGGTTGTACAATAAACGAACAACTGAACTTCAAGCTTGGGGGTGCATTTTGTGAATGGTGCAGGCTTGGTCGATACGGAGTAGTTTGTAGGAGGTGTAACGAAGGTCCTGGCCACGCTGCTGATACTGATTGGGAGGAGTTTGTGTAGTCCAGTTCCATTACTCAATTGGGGTCCCATTCAGGAGTACTCCAGATTGTACTCAGTCTCGTGGTGTGTGGTATCACTCTTACCCCCGCGGAGTCTGGAGATGTCGTACTATATCGAAACACTCACCTTATCAAAAGACGCTTCGACCGAGGTATCGAGCTCTTTGGGTGTGGTCTCGCATCGTCCACATTCAGAGCAGCTTCTCCGTGCTGTCATGGAATGCAGACCTCGTCTGCGTTGAAGAATCTCGCAGGAGTGACAGTGTTTCTCTGTGCAGGGTAAACTGTGACCTTGAGACTTGACTGAATGACTGGTCTCGTATCGTACCGTTCCACCCAACTGCTCCACTGAGTCAGGAGTTCATATCCAGATCCAGGTCCCCCGTTCCAATTGCCTTCCCAATCTAATTGCCCACTCCATATTAAGCCATCCTTGGGGTGTCTGAACGGGGACCAGACTATGTCCAGTCTCCCAGAGGAGCTGTTGAGTTAACACAGGATCCCGTCCGCGGGGTGTACGTGACATGATATGAGACGCTACTGGCCGGTCTAGAGACCCTGACCCCATCGGAATAGACTGAGCCCGGCAGTGTTGTAACACGGTGGACAGGCATATCTGAACACCACTCACATAGCTCGTGGCTCAGTTTCCATTCCGCTTGCTCTCGTGCCACCAGTTCTCTAGATCCCACGTTCTCATACAGTACCAGAGTGCGTCAGGTGCGTGGACTCCTGAGTCTCTGTTGCAGCGAACGGTCACCAGTAGATGTGGAGACAGGTAGGGGAGGAGGGAGGGGACACACCCACTGCGCCCCTACTGACGTTTGGGAATATGGTAGTCTATGTCTCTCATGTCTCCTCCCTCTCTCGTCTCTCTCGCCTCGTTGTCCGTCACAACGGTGTCCTGGATACAATCACTATGGGGTGAAGACGCAGTAGGTCAATGGTGAATCATCTGACGCAGGCACTGTTTGTCCGTAATCGATTGCTAGTCGACGACAGTTATGCTAATAATGCTCTCCCCGATTGCAGAGGTCATGGTTGGTACTGAGTGTCGCGTCTCGCGTTCCAACCCACGAGATGGGATTAAAACGTCGTCTGTGCCTGAATGGAACACCAAGACTCAACGAGAATGTCACATTCACAGTGGCGTGGTCAAACCCTCCCACCTGTACATTCAACAATCGAATCGAGAATAGATCGGTGTCGCTGTCCTGAGACTGACGCGGCATGCTCTCCTCTGAGGGACCACTGAACGGTGTCCAAATCAACAACCCTTCGGTGGGGGGTCCGTAGATGAAATGAATTCCTCGTGTGCTATGTAGGAGTCGAGCCCTGGCCTGAGTTGCGTGCTCGTAGTGTGAGGTGGTAGGTGTGTCCTGAGAGGAGAGGGAAGGAGGAGGTGGAGAGAGAGAGACAGTGGTCCGATACACACAGAGGAGTGGAGGAGATGGGAGAGAAGTCCAGGACCTGAGATCCATAGGCAGAGTCACCTGTGGATGGGAGAGAATGCAAATCACAGAGTTCAAGAAGAACGTTTACAAAAATCTTGAGGTTGAAAAATACACACATTGGCAGACATTGGACAGAGTACGTGGATGCTTTTTACCACTGACATATGTTCTGCTCACCGAGAGAGAAGTCCAAGGTTTGTACACCACTCTCACTGTCTGTAAAACTATCATTCTGCCATGTGACAGTCACATGATTCGTGCTTGTCTCCACGGTAACATTGCCACTGACAACAGGAGGTGTACTGTCGACTCGTACGGGTCCAAAGGTCAGCTCGCTCTCGTGCAGTGCGTGGTCTGTTGCCTTGACGATGATGTAGAAGGTGTTACCATTGCTCAAGAGGTCAGAGTCTGCGAGAGAGAAAAATGGGAGTCTCCCAGCTGACGTAAAGTTTGGACTTTGACCTTCCGACCACGCCCCTTCATTGATTGCAGCAACATGGTAACCACGGATACCAACATCATCAGATGCACTCCAACTAATGTTGATATGACTGTCAGTTGAAATGTAGATCAGGTCTGGCGTCTCCACGGCAGCGGGGATAATGATGCTGCTGACAACAGGAGGCGACTCGTCGATTGTTATTCCATCAGAGCAGACAGGGTGGGAGGGCTGGAGGGCGTGGTTTACTGCTGCCACGGTAACGTAGTACGTCCCAGTACCCAGAGCTGTCCAAGTCGCCCTGGTATCTGTCGTTTCCACGACAACACTTCCTTCAGGAAGTGGGTAGGTGAAATGAGACTCGTTAACACATTCCGATCCAAAGTGGTACAGGAATGTGAGAATGGAAGTCTCACGGTCAAAGAAATCGGCCCACCAGCCAACCAGCGAGGTATTGATTGTGTAATCAAGGTCATGTGACCCTGGCAATGCATCCATGACGACACCAGTGAGGGGTGGAGTGATGTCAGTGGTGATCTTGTGAGTGAGTGACGAGGTGAGGTGGGCGTGGTTTGTTGCCACGACGGTGATGTAATACTCGGTATCGTGGAGTGTGAGGTGTGAGGAGGGGGAAAAGTGTGAGGTGAGGGGGGAGAAGGAGTAGTCAGTGAGACTACAGTTCTCCAGGGAACTGCAGACACAGAGATGAGTGGAGCAGTTGACAGCTGCCACTCTCTGGACTGGTATCTGTCCGGACGCCACGTCTGAGGTCCCCGGTTCCAGTCCAATCATGAACTGGAGCGAGAGGACCCCGCTGTGGGGGTCGCTGACTGTGAACACGATCCTCAGGTCGAGGAGGGACTCCGTACCGTGCAGAGCTAGCTGCGTGACTCCGTTCCATTCCAGCCAGAGGTCCTCCAGCAGCGGTGGGCTGGAGTCCACGTGGAATAGAACGGAGTCAGTGGCGGTGTGATCGACATAGTCCGCAGCCTGGAACCAGAGTCTGACTGAGTCTCCATCACTCAGCTCCCCAGTCTCCACTACCACACCCTCCAGAGACAGCTCCGACACAGAGTGGGGGAAAACCGAGGGTTCAGAGGTTAGACTGGCCCCGCCCACTCTATCCATGGTGATCTGGTAGAAGAGTTGCGTAACTCCGAGAGCATTGGGTGTACCGGCTCGAGGGTAGGGCCCCGTGTCCAGGGGGTGATCATAGTCTGTCTCTATGGCAGGGGTGAAGTTAGCAACCGGTGCCAGCAGGTTCTGGTAACGGAGGTGGGTGTTGTAGAAGTGGCCACGCCCACTGATAATTACGGGGGTCGTGGTGGAATTTACCCAGAGGAACCCCGTCTGGGGGACTGCGGAGTCCACCCTGAGACTGGTGGTGTTGTCGACGAGCAGCTGGGACGAGGAGTCGATGAGAACAAGACGGCGAGAGCGGCGGACATTTCCTGCCAAATCAAGAGCCCTCATCACCACAGAGAATGCTCCCTCTGTCAAATTAGCCGACCGCTGGTACCCCAAGTCTCCTGTTTCATTCACAACTACCCCAGTCACCATGGGGAGTGTTTCCCCCAGCGTCCCCCCAACTTCAATCATTCGATACACGTCCACAGAGTAGCTGACGACACCAGCGGGTTCATCTCCCCACCCTCCCCAACTCACTAGCAACTCTCGCTCCGGGGTGATCCCAAGCCCTATGTCCAGGAGACTCTGCCCAACAATGCAGGGGGAGGAGGGGGTCAGGGAACAGTGGACTGGGGGGTTCACGTCCAGGACAAATTTCACGACCCCCACGGTGGGGGTTCCGGAGTAGTAGTGTCGAGACGTGGTTGAAGTGTCTAGATTTCTGATGTCAAGATAGCCACCATTGAGGACTGTGGTCTCTGCCAGCAAACTGCAGTGGGGAGAGACATGTCACGTAATATCATCAACATCTTTTGTGCTACAAACACTTCGAGAGTATGTGAAATTAATCGTTGAACATAATTATTTGCAAGCACTTTATTATAGAAAATTGCACTTGGCGCCAAATATGGGAAGATTAAAACTAGTGAAGTACAAACTTGCATGTCTTACGTGTCGCCATGGAGAAAGGTGTGGTTGGCCAGGTGGGCGGAGTCAGCTAACGAGGTACACACAGACATGACAGTTGGAGAGTCTGGAGAGGGGGCGGGGTCACTGCAGGGTAGCGTCACCATGGAAACTGGGTCCTGGGGGTCTGAGGTGGAAGAAGTCAAGTTTGGTGAAGACAGACAAAATTTTCAGACTCACTGGCTGCTCTAAAGAGAAACGTGTGAATGTTCGACGAGGCCACACCCACTTCTGCATCTTCTACGTAGGCCGGAGGTGGAGGGGCGGGGCCAAGGAAGTTGACTGACCAATCAGCTCGCAGTTCTAGTGGCAGCATGTTGGTGAAGAAGGACGGAGAAGGCTCTGGGGACAAGCAGTCGACCTCCAACTGTTGGCTGGGGGTCCAGAGAGTCAGGGAACACGAGAGGAGATCTGGGGGAACCGTGACTGGGGGAACGAGGGGGATGATTCAGGTCACGTGACAGTCATGTGACTCACTATTGAGGCAGTCAAGTCCGGCAAATCCGGAGGAGCAGTTGCAGGACGAGAGGCCATTGATGCAACTTCCAGGGTAACAGAATCCTTGCAACCATGAGCAGAGAGCTGGAGGGGAGGGAGAACGAGAGAAAGACCATTTTAATATCTTCTCTTAATTGAACATTTTAACTCTTTGCTACCTCACATGTAAGCTGTTTTGAAACCAAAGTGAGCATTTTCCAAACATGATTCACACAGTTACGTGAAGATGGAGAGGCAAGAGCAGACTTACGGAGACACTCTGTGACAAGGTTGCGGTAGGCGGCCTCGCCGAGGGCCTCGCCCCTGTGGGAGTGGCACGTGTGGCAGGTGTGGTCCGAAGAATTGGTACATCTCACATCTTCACAGTTGTCTATTGCTGTGCAGGCTGGATGAGACAGGGGAGGGGAGGGGTTTGTAGCTGGAGTACAGTAGGATCATACATACCTATATAGCTAAATCTCGTGGACTCTACCCTTCCAAATATAGGTATGTAGCTAATCTTGTTGACTCTATAGTGTATGTGCACAAGGCCAAAGAACCACCGTTTTCACTTAGTTTCCACAATACCAAAGAAAAGGGTGAACCCAGGCACTTTTATTCTTCAAACGTGCCAATATTAAACATTCTTGCAGTAAAAATAGCAGTCTTGTGGATTTCAGCGGTAAATGACACTATCTCAGACCGCTCAGCCGTGTTAGGTCCCCACAGGTGTTACTCACCAGTACACACTGGCGGAACATCACTCCACAGTCCATCTTGTTGACACGTCCGCACTCCATCCTCCGGGCCTTCTGATTGGTAGTAGCCATGGTTACAGGTGTAGGAGACGGAGTCGGTGAAGAGGAAGCTATCACCAGTTCTCTGGGAGTTGGCTGGGGTACCAGGGTCTGTACAGTTTACTGAGAGAAAAGTAATAGAGAGTTTTAGGAAGGGGGTTCACATAAGATATTGCCCTCTTTGAAAACTGCACATATGATATAGTAGCTCATTATTTAAAACCCTCTCTTACTATCCTGGGTTTAAATTAACCTCTTTCTTTTCGTATAATGAATGGGGTGGGGTTCAGACGCAGTGTGGGGCTCATTCCCATTCTGCTGGTCTGGAGGGTTCCACCATTTCTGGTACCAGAACCAGACAGAACTCACACCTTCACACTATTACCTTCATCACTACTACCACCACTAACTAAGTTCTCTGATGTATAGCCTTTATAGAGATGTGGTAGTGTACTCTAAGCCTTGTGGTTTTGACCATACAGATATTCATGACTATGACAAAGTATGGTTGTCATGG
Source organism: Geodia barretti (assembly GCA_030341885.1). Lineage (NCBI taxonomy): Eukaryota > Metazoa > Porifera > Demospongiae > Tetractinellida > Geodiidae > Geodia > Geodia barretti. Next base: position 13,006 of record CASHTH010002937.1, read on the forward strand.
ATTTGCAAACATGTAAACAAAAGCACATGGCCTTAGCAACAGGTAAACAAAATATACCTTCGACTGCACATGTGGTGTAGCGCCATCTTCGATCTCTGTAGAGAATGAATACAGAACAGATTTTTTCATAGGACAAATTTTTACTCTTAGATTTCAAAAAGGTTTTTCACCATACAGCCTGGTGCATGTATGACAGCTATGAATAGTAGTCCCACTTGAACATTAAAGTGCAAAATTGAAAGTTGAACTCTATTTTCAATTCCCTTGTGAATGGTGTCTCCCGTGTTTCTGCCTAGTTCAACAATATTAACGATGAAGTGGAGTGGTCAAAAACCAGTTTCCAAACGAGTCAAACAGGTCGAGTACCTGTTGAAAAAGAAGCTGGTGAACCCGGCGACGACGTGGCCGGCTGGAGCAGAGAAGTTGAGAGTGTCTCGTATACCGTTCTCCCAGCCGGAGGCGGGGTTAATGCAGTCCACCAGAGCTGCAAATGGCCGCTGGCAGCAGTAGGGTGACCAGAGACGATCAGACACAGAGGAGACAAACTGGCTGAGGAATCCTCCAATGTAGCCGTCGTCAGGGCAGAGGAAATCAATGTCGTCTCCTACTGCTTCTATTGGGGGCTGTAGGGACATAGGGAATGGAGGTATTTTATTCAAGAGTAACTCAAGCAAATACACTTGCAGAAAATGGCTACTGCACCAATGTACTGCAAACAAACCGAAATGAAGTTTATTTCACTGCTGTAGCTAGCTCGTGAACTCTCTAGGTGTATCTCATGTAAAGCTATCTTTTATGCTTCAGCTACGTATGTATATAGCTACCTGCAGAGTGCACGAGGAAGAGACGTTAGCGAGGTTGTCCAATCCCGCACCACACTGGTACTCCCATTGTCTGTCAAGCTGCGCCGTCCTGAAAGAGACACGGTGTGTTAGAGATCCTCCCGCCTCTGCAGGCAGCTCACCTGAAGAGACTTGCTAGGCCAACCACCACCGAACCATTAGGGCACTGGTAGTCGAAATCCTCGGTGGGTGAGTTGACCAGGCCGCTCCACACTCCCTCTCCGGCCGACAGCTGTAATAGAGGGGCGAGAAAGACGCACAGTAGCAGCGACATCTCTCCAAGAAACGCAGCCGCCCCACGAAAGAAAGGAGGCGTAGCTGATGCAGCAGCAGTGCGCGCATGCGCACTACGCACTACACGTGGAGGAGAGAGAGAAGAGAATGTACGGGCTGTACCAGCAGCTGAAAGCCATGGTGTGGGGAGAGGGAAGTGAGAGGGAGAAGACTGAGCCTCCGAGCGCACCATCTCCTCCCCCACAACCTCAGAAGAGGTTCTTTTCCGGAGAAATCACCTCTCTGTCCGACACCTCTGGAATGATAGATCACCAGGTGAGCTCAACGCACGCAACTGCTTTCTTTGAGCATCACACGACGTCACGTGATCCCCTGACAGGTGTTCTTTACTCCGAGTGTGGTTATGGGAGGCCGGACTCCACAGGTTTGTGTCACAGTGTCTGTGAGTAATCTTCAGAGCCAGCTGATAGGTGGGAGCATTGGTTCACGTGACAGCTGAAAGACCACACCCCCTCGCCTGTTGGCAGGCAACCAGAGTTGAAGTCACAGAATTGTGGGACTCTGACACTGATGAAGAAAGGAAGGTGAGACTTTTTACTCAACGACAGAAATCATTACATTTTATAACGCTCATAATATTATCACAATTTTGTAGTTCTGTCAAGATGGGGCCCAATTGTGGTAAATTCAATTCCCCAATGTTGCAAAAAAAGGATGATGTCATTGAGTGTGCACCTTTTTTTAACAAAAAACAACAAAAATTTTGCCATCTGTTCCCCCCCCCCTCTTTCAGACATTAATTGGATTCATATCTAAAATCAGTCGCACACTGGCAGTGGTGGACTGTTCTACCAGCGAGGTGACCTTTGACCCCCAGCTCTACTGTGGAACGGGGTACCGGTATGAGACAGGAGATTGGGTGACTGTGGGAGTGAGGTTGGGCGAGGAGGGAGAGGAGGAAGAGGTGGAGTTTGTTCGTCCATTGAGAGAGAAGGAAGTGGAGGGTGTCATTACCTCGATGAGTCGTGGGTATGGATTTGTTGACGATGACATCATTTTCTCGTTGGGTCTGTGTGGGCGGAGTCAAGTGAGGATAGGGGAGGAGGTGAAGGTGAAGTGTGTGGAGTGTCGACATCATCAGGCCAGCTGGAGAGCCGTTTCCATGACTACGCTGTCGTTTTGTCCCCACACTCTCCCATCGTCCCAGCACTCTCCTTCCCTTCCTCTCCTCTCTCCTTCGTCCCTTCCTCCCACGTCATCATCATCATCATCATCATCATCATCATCATCATGGTAACCATTAGTTACTAGTTGGTACAAGTTTGAGCGAGATAGGGGGAAAGACAGTCCACTCGATGAGTGCTTGCAAGAAATGTGAGCCCTTATCGTGGCAACCTCCCCTCCCCTCCCTGCAGTGAAGGTCTGCTGAAGAACAGGTGTGGACTGGAGTTGAGTGAGGTTGGTGAGGTTGGGGATGTGCTGGTGGGGAAACCAGAAGACTCTAACCATATCCATCAGGTACACACTATTGTAATATACTTTATGTGGCACAGTCTTAGTGTATTGAGTGTGTGGGTGGGGGAAAAGACAGTTAAAAAGCTATTATGCTAGGAATGATTATTAGTTGTGATGGTAAAGTATGTAGTTGGTGATTCATTCTCATGCGTATTATGTATGATTCGCCTCGTTTTGAAAAATTGTGCTACACTTTTAAAACTGCATTATATACTTTAACATCTCTCTTCTATTGGTCATGTGACAGGAACACGAGGTCACATGACCACTGTTTGTTGTCGGTGAAGCCCCTCCCACATGACCCTCAGATTTCCGTCTCTCTCCCTCCTTCACTCTGGTGTTCCTGCAACCACTTGCACAGAGGAGGGGGTGAGAATGGTGACACTGGTGACATGGGGAGTCTGGGGAGATGTGTGATAGTAGTGAGGAGGCAGTGAAGAACTCCAGCTGTCGGCAGTCACAGGGAGAAGAGGGAGTGGCAGAAGTGGGTGTGGTCTCCACTCCCCATGTCCATATCACCAGTGGGCGGAGTCTCGGTGTGACTGTAGCCATCAGAGCAAAGTGAGTGTATGTCAACATTCATTGGTCCACGTTTGTCGCGTGGCTCGTGAACCTCTAATGCATGAAACTGGATTTTGAAGTGTTTTTCAATTAAAGTTCTCACATCACGAAAGCAAATAGTCTTCTGCAGTGTTTGCCAGTGATGACGAGTAAGAAATGAGATGATGTAATATTCTTGTCCTGCAGGTCTCTGGGCCAGATTTCATGCCTTCTCCTCTTCTCTTTCGTCGGAGGTGTGAGGATAGCGCGCCAGTTGAGGTCGAAGGTCACCAGCTCTGATCTCGACTCCCTAAAGCCGGCATCGGCCTACACGAGAGTGAGAGGAGGAGGGAGTGGGCGGGGCCAACCGAGAAACGGTCTCTGTGGCATTGTGCCTGGCGAGAAACCTCATCGGTCAGTGTGCAATAGCAATGATGTAATAATGATGTCATGCAGCTAATGTCAGGGATTTTTCGTACAGGCCAAAGCTGGTGAGACTGCCACACAGACTGAAAGCCTACGCTGTACCTGAGGATCTGGCCGAGGGAGTGTGGGAGGGGCACCAGAGGGACATTCTTAACCTTCGACCTCAGCTGACACAGGTCTGAGATTTTGTGAAATTTTAAAATCTAGCCTCGAGACCGCAAGTACTGCCTGTTAATATTTGACAGTTTAATAGTGGTTTTTTGGTGACGTGTATGGCATTTTCTGATGGATGTTGCTCTGATCTGCAGCCCCTGTGCATGAAGAACTACTACTCCCGATTCAGCACTCTCCTCATCTCGAGGAAATACAGCGAGACGTGGACATGAGGAACTTTGACCTCTTCCGTGAGTCTCACTGATAATACTGTACTGTGGTGTCTGTGGTGTCTGTGGGAGGAAAGGGCGCAGTAAAGACCCAGCTATCAGAGTCTTCCTTGTGAAATATTTTGTTAAATTTGACAGGCAAAAATGAGATTTCCCTTCCATAAAGTGTTCCACCATCTATTGTATCAACAAAGAGAATCTGGCAGTGTAATTCAGAAACTGTTAGTAGTGAAAACTGAAGACTTAAACTTAATTGCATTCTTGTACTGGGCTCTTCTATATTTAGTAACATTTCTAAATTTAGCCTTTACGTACCATCTCAAGAAAACAACGTGCAGTAAGACGCCTGAGTGCAGAAATACATTATTAGCAAAGTATCTGAAACAGGTGTTCCTCTGAGGCCGAGAGGGCAGTACCTGGGTCTGGAGGTCCCTGGACTAGCTGAGGGGAGACCGTCTCTCCTGCTGGGTGACCGCGTCGTGGCGACCGTGGCGATACAAGAGGAGGAGGAGGAGGAGGAGAGGGGAGGGGGGAGGTACTGGGAAGGCTTCATTCACGAGGTAATCTCGTGTGCAAAAACAATGTTGATGTTGAAATATTATTCAGTGAGGTAAAGGGCACTTGAAACTTGGACGTATGCGTTAATAATATTGCAAATTTTAAGGCGCGGGATATGATTATTTTTAACCTTTCTCCCAAGAAGAGCCTCGAGGTATGTGGAATTATTTTTCGTTCACTGTCAGATTGGGAAGGACTACGTTCTGCTGAAGTTTGCACAGGAGCTCCACCAGAACTCGTTTCTTCATAACTATGACATCATCTTCCAGTTCAGCAGGTGATAGTCATGTGATCCAGGTCCTATGTCATGTGACCCTCTCTCCTCAGAACCTCGTTCAGGAGAATGCACCACTCAGTGGAGATAGCCCACTTACTGGGCTCAAAAGGTCAGCCACTACTGGAGGAAGAAAACAGAACTGAGTCGCACCACAGCAGTTAAAAGTTTTTTTCTCACTCAAGATTTTCGTGTGAATGTGGATTGTTGTGACGCTACCTTCTTTCTGTAGTCTTGTTTCCAGGGAAACAAACACCCAAACAGCCGCTAATAAAGCTACCGTCGTCTTCAGACTGTAACCACGACAACGTGGGTGGGGTCTCGGTTCCGTGCCAGTTCTATAACCCGGTCCTGAACCGGCGTCAGCAGTCGGCAGTGAGGAGGATTCTGGCAGCCCAGAACAGACCAACACCCTACGTGGTGTTTGGTCCTCCTGGCACGGGGAAAACTGTGACCCTAGTCGAGGCAATACTGCAGGTGAGCTGGTGATGATGTCATCGAGGATCATGTGACTATCATGTGACTTGGTTAGATCCACCAGAGAAGCAGAGCCAGTCGAGTTTTGGCGTGTGCTCCTTCAAACAGTGCAGCTGATCTCATTGTGAGTCCCTCTTCCCCTCTCTTCTGCTGTCTTCCCCTCTCTTCTGCTGTCTTCCCCTCTCTTCTGCTGTGTTCCCCTCTCTTCCCCTCTCTCAGCACTGTATGCTGATTACTGTAGTCCCTCCCTCCCTCCCTCCCAGATGGAGAGACTGTTGTGCAGTGGTCTGCTAGGAGAAGGAGAGATAGTGCGACTGAATGCCATCCAGAGGGCAGAACCTCCTCCCTCCATCGCTGCCTTCTGTGAGGACACTGACAATGCCCACATTGCAGCCAGGTCAGATGTTCAGCTGTAACCTTAGTGTTCTAGGCATTCGTTTCATGTGTAGATCAACCTAGGTTTTTGTTTGATTCCTTTTCCTATGCAGTTAACAAATCCTAAATATCAAACAGTAATTTGTTTACTTTGGTGTACCTTTTGTGCCAATTGTGGTGTATATAGTATGGTTGATGTTGACAATCATCGATCTGTCCCTCCCTCCTTGTGGTGGGGTCACAGGTGTAGAGTGGTGGTGAGCACATGTATGACGGCAGGTTTCCTCCATTCCCTGGGTCTGCCGGTCGGCCATTTCTCCCACGTCATTGTGGACGAGGCAGGGCAGGCCACGGAGCCCGAGGCCCTCCTCTCCGCCACTCTTCTCTCAAACACAACCGGACAGGTATTCATACCCCCTTCCTCACCTCCCTCATCTTTTGTTGCTGCTTTGCTCTCTCCCACACCAGCTGGTCCTGGCGGGAGACCCCCACCAATTAGGCCCCGTCCTCACCTCACACCATGCCAACAGTCTCGGTCTCTCCCTCTCTCTCATGGAGAGGGTCATGTCACGAGGACCTTACCTCAGGGACCCAGCCAAGTACTCTGATCACGGCTCTTACGACCCTCTCATGGTGGGTGTGGCCTCTTCATAGTGGGCGGGGTCTCCTTCAGGGGTACCGTATGATTGGTGATTATGATTGTGTTGTTGCTAGGTGACCAAATTGGTGGATAACTACCGGTCTCATTCCAGTATTCTAAATCTCTATTCCGATACCTTCTACCACGGAGAGCTTGAACCACGGGCCGACCCCAGTGTCACCTCGTTAATGTGTGATTGGGAGGGACTCCCCACGAAGGGGTTTCCCCTGCTGTTCCACGGGGTGATGGGAGAAGACATGAGGGAGGGTAACAGTCCATCTTGGTTCAACCCCGTGGAGATTATTGAGGTACGCAGTAGTGGGTCCACCACACATGTATATATCCAGTTTGTCAAGGAAACCGATTGTTCAGAGGTGTCTTATACTAATCAGACTGAGCGTAATTGATGCTAAAAGCACGTGCAATATTACAGGCGAAGAGCCGAAATATATATATAGGTTGCACAAACCAATAGTCATAGGAAATTAGCCACTATATTATACTGTATGTGATACTCGCAGTCCAAAAGTGCACACAAAACAAGGTGTACATGTATTATATATACAGCTAGCTGAGGGATTGATCAACTTAGGCTGGAGTTTCCAACGTTAGTCTCTGAAGGCAACCACACCATCTCTGTCACTACAGGTGGTGTCCCATGTCCAGTCTGTGATCGACAACTCAACGTTCGCTCCGAAACTCTCTGACATTGGAATCATCTCTCCCTACAGGAAACAGGTCAGTCCACTTGCATCATGTGAGGTCATGTGACTGTCACGTGACCTGTTCAGGTGGAGAGGATCCGCTGGTTCCTGGGGAGGGTGGGAGTGGAGGGAGTCAAGGTGGGTAGTGTGGAGGAATTTCAGGTCAAGAGAGACTGGTCGTCATCATATCTACTGTGAGACATACATGATGACGTGGATGTAGTCAACAACAGGGAAACCTCTGAAAAAGGGACAACATTTCATCTTTATCCTCATGTTGCTCCAAACTTCTGTCTTTTTTTTTCTATTCTCCCTATCTTGCTACAAACTTTTGATATTTCGGGCCATTCACTTAATACAATGCGTTTTGGTGAGCCAAATTCTCTCTCTATTTATCATCATTCAGGTTCGTTCCACTCTCAAGCTTCTGACCTCTGATCTAAAACACCACATCGGTTTCCTTGGCAACCCCAAGAGGTTTAATGTCGCCATCAGCAGAGCCAAGGCCCTATTGGTCGTCGTCGGCAACCCACACCTCCTCTGCCAGGTTTTGTTTGTCTCTCCACTACTTCCTCCTCACTACTGTACCATTCTCTATTTCTAGGACCCATACTGGCGAGTGCTGGTACAGTATGCAGTAGACAATGGCGGCTACACTGGGTGTTCCCTTCCTGACACACTAGGTCCCGATTCTCACACTTTCTCTGACTCCTGGCTTCTCAACCCTAGTTCATACCCCCTCCCATCCTCCTCCTCCTCTCCCTCCTCCTCATCTGATCCTGAACTAGACATCTCTTCTTCTATTGAAGAAAGTCTTGCTGACTCTCAATCATAGTTCATTACCTTTGCCTGTTGCTACATCCAAGTTCTGTACAATTTATGTTTTATCAACACCCAGTTTGTATACACATGTTATGTGAATGAAAACCATCTCCAACATATAACCTGCCTCTTTGACTTGTCATCAAAGCATCAATACAAGAACACACACACACATACACACACAAAGACTGAACATAGAGTAGGACAGCTGCTCAGACTTTATGCACAGCAAGAGTCGAGTTATTATGAGAGCGAATCAGAACATTCCTGCATAATATAATAGAGAGATGTTAGAGGGGCGGGGCAGTAGGCGTGGTCTGACTGACCCCGTGTCAAACTCCATGACAACCACAGGTTTTTCGTCAGGTTCGGTTCCGTGTCGCAGCTGGCATGCCTTCTCTGTCACCACGGAGACCAGCCCTGCACTGTGCGGGGTCAGAGTTCCCTGAGCTACATGTGGAGGGGGCAGGAAGAGGAAGAGAGGAGGGAGAAAGACTGGTAGGTAGCGAATTCCGGTATATACATAGGACAACAGAGAAGCCTAATTGTAATCTTGGTCCTTTCTCTTCCGGGTAAATATCTTTACTCAGCAAGGAAGGAGAGATATCTAGCTAAGGTGAGAGCAGGTCTATTGTATACCTGAGAGGGCGAGACCTTGCTCGTCTGCACACAGGACCCCCGTAACTCCAGGCTGCGACATTCTGCAAGAAAGGGAATCATAAAGTACTAATCCATGGCATGTGTGTGTGCGTGGCTAGCCTCACATTTCGTTCATCTGAGACTCCAGAGACGCCTCCATTCTCGGGCTCAGACTAGCGAGCGACCGTCGTGTGGATGTCAAGATTTTCAATTTTTCGCACAAATTCTAAGCCCCGCCCTCTTCCGCGTACAATTAGAAAAGGCGTCACGAACTTTGACCCCAACACGTGGGTTGTTGAAAATTGCTATATACGGGTATTGCAGAGCTACATAGCTATGGACGACTACACGAAAAGAGCGGTGGAGGTGTTCAGAGAGTGCGCCCGCATCCCTCTCCTCTCCTCTGCCGCCGTGTTCAGCCATAGAGACGAAGGAAAGTACGAGGTGCTCTCCAAATGGAATCAGCGGGAACTGGAGAGAGGGAAGAAGGTGGCGTTCACTCGCTCTTTCTTTCTGGAGAAAGACGGAGGAAGAATCAAGAAGCTTGCCTCCTCCATGTTTCAGTCGGACACTAGCAACCAGTGAGTCGCAGTGCAGTAGGGGGCTAGCTAATCATTACCCACATTCCAGGATAAAGGTGAGCCACGCCCCCCCGTCTGGAATGAGAGCAGTGCTGGTGAAGGAGAAGCCAGCTAATGGCAAACCAGGAGATGAGTCACAGCAGTACATTGAGGTGAAATTTATACATTGTCCACTGTACTAATACAGAATGTTTGTATGATTCAATTTCGGACACACTATGTTGACACTATTCCGTTGCAGGCCCACCATCTTCGTGTGTGCATGTACACTGTTTATGTATGTAGGTATGGAGTGGTGAAGGTCTGGAGAAGACAGTGGCAGTGGCTGACCTGAAGAAACACGGGAAGATCCATGAAGACAGTGAGTTGGCAGGACGACCGGTGTTGTACTTCCTCTCTCCTTCCCGTCCTCTCCAGCTCACTTTGGGTCGTTCCATCTCTCAGCCAACGGGCAGAAACTGCTCTTCATCGCCGAGAGAGAAAAACCGAAACGTAGCTCATTCTTCAAGAAGACTCCAGGTTATCTTCCTCCCTCCTTCCTCCTCCTTTCCCTCCCTCTCCCTGCACACTCTCTGCTGGCAGTTATCTTTCTCGTTTCTCTGTTTTTCAGCAAAATCTGAAGATGAAAAGGCACCAGTTCAGGTATGTTTCATATGCTCTTATGTATGATGACATCATCAGTTGACCTGTTGCACAGGGTGCAGAGTATGTTGCCGAGGACGACTGGGGCGAGCAGCTGACCTCAGTGGTTGACCCAGTCGTCGTGGTGATGAGTGTGAGGAGTGAGGAGTGTGAGGTGGTGGAGATCGGGGATGACGTGTCTGGTGAGGTTCTAATGACCTGCGGGCACTCTTTTTAACTGTCAATTATTGCTAAATATGAGCAGATTCAATGTATTATGTTGGCATATTACGCATTGTGAGTTTTAAGCATATAATACATGACAGTGTATGTATAATATGGTCTATCTTTGTATGCCAACAATGTTAGTAGCTTAACTGTGTGTTATGGATTATGGAGTTGTTGTGTGGACAATGTGCATATTGTACGATGCTGTGATTGTGATATCCTCAGCGGGCAGGCGTGTGGGTCCCAGAGGAGGGAGGAGGGGGAGGAGAGGTGGTGTGTGTGGGGTGGGAGAACAGACCAAGGAAACTGGGGTTTGTCTACTGTCTCAACAGGCCATCTGCCCTCTACCACATGCACCTCGGCTCTGGGAAATCCAGTAAGTACAGGGTTAAAGAACTAATGATCCCAGTGAGTGCAGGGGTTAAGAAGTAATGACTCCATCCCTCTGTCCCAGCTGCTCTGACTGGTAAAGATGACTGTGTCTTCTCTCCAAGGTTCAGTCCCCACGGAGACAAGCTGGTGAGTTCTCCACTTCCAAATTTACCACTATTCCCTCCACTTTCTCTGTCTCTCTCTGTCTGAAGGTGTATTTCCAGACCCCGGGAAGTGGGCCACATCGCTCATGTGCTGCTCTGAAAATGGTCAGTTGGCAACCCTCCCTCTCAACACACATGTCTCCATCTTTCTGTGTCCCATTTCTCCTCCTCCCACTTCATTCAGATCAACTGGTCCAATAAACAGATAGTGACAGTAGTGGACGTTGTAAAGAGATCATCTACTGGTAAGATGACTTAACCCGAATTTCAATGCCGACAAGAATTTGTGATTATCATCATGACCTGGAAATGTACATTTAGTTGCTTGTACTAGACAGACAGACACACAGACAGACCCAATGAAAAGCACTTGTACTTCATCCATATGATCACACAAAGTCAAAAGTAATATTTAGCAATTATGCAACGCGGAAAATGCTAACTCTATCTTTTGCCACTATCTCTCTATTGTTACATCATCTGCTCAGTGGGAGGGTTTCCTGGGTTCTATTCCACGTGGCTTCCTAACTCTATCAGTACAGATTGAGAGCTATCTTTTGCCACTATCTCTCTATTGTTACATCATCTGCTCAGTGGGAGGGTTTCCTGGGTTCTATTCCACGTGGCTTCCGGAACGGTGCTGGGACGACGCTGGAAAGACAATCTTCTGCAGCGAAAACTGGGGCAGCCAGATTGTGAGTCAGCCATCCCATCCTGAAATTGGTCGACCCGTCAATTGATGGTGTTTAATACTGTGCAGAGAGTGGTGCAAGTTGATGTGGGGAGTGGAGAAGTGAGGGGTGTTAGCAACAAGGAGGGGGCGTGGTCAGTCATGTGTGTGTCACATGACCTGATAGTTGCTCAGCATGCCAGTCTCTCTCAGACTCCACGACTGGTGAGCAACCACAATCTCTAGACCCGTACCCAGCCTCTCCACCCACACTAAGAAATGACCAGATCCCTTTTCCACGTGATGCAGATGGTGGGTGTGGTCTCGTCCGGCATGTCACACGACGTCACGTGGACTGAAATATGTGAGGTGACATCATTGCTGAGTCGGCAAGAAAATTACGTGTTTTTCCTTCAGCTCCGCCCCAAGTCTCCATGGTAACGGAAGGTGTGACATGGAAAGTCCTGAGCTTCACTCCAGATCCTGGCTCAGTACCGTATGAAGCCATACTTGTGAAGCCACGCCCCTCACCAACCAAGCCTCCTCTGGCCGTATACCCTCACGGTTGGTGTTGGAATTATCTATGATGTAATGATTACGTAATGTACAGGTGGTCCCCATGGAGTGATACCGGCTGACTTTCTCGTTTGGCCTGTTTGTCTGGCTTCTCTTGGAACTGCCGTCCTATTGGGTAAATGAGCACCATAGGGAGACAAGTAGTAGTTACATGTTCACTTTTCAGAGGTGTCACCAATGTATTAGTATGGGGGCAGAACCAAGTGTCCTTTATAGAGAGGTGTCCTTTATTCAGTGGTGTCACCAATGTATTAGTATGGAGGAGAACCAAGTGTCCTTTATAGAGAGGTGTCCTTTATTCAGAGGTGTCACCAATGTATTAGTATGGAGCAGAACCAAGTGTCCTTTATAGAGAGGTGTCCTTTATTCAGTGGTATCACCAATGTATTAGTATGGAGCAGAACCAAGTGTCCTTTATTCAGAGGGTCCTTTTCCAGTGGTTCCACTGTAATGAAAGGGTAGGGATAAGAGGATGTGGGTAAGGCTGGCTGATTCCATGTTGTCATGGGAGCCAACATGGTGTACAGGATACTGTCAGCAGGTCCTGTAATGAGAGGAGCGTTCTCTCCCATAACAACATGTGCCTATCCCATGCCTTCATGTGTGATGTTACTGGTCACGCACTGTGGCCTGTTCCCTATGATGTGGTAGCTATATTTGGATCTAGTCGCGACATAGTTCTAAATGTGGGCACGAGCCATGAATTTTACCGTTGACACGTGCGTATCTCCGTGTCACATAATACAATGTGGCATTGTGTTTGGTGTGACCTTATGATGTCAGTGATCTTTCACTTCATCTACCTCCTCCCCTTTCTCCTCTTGTTCTCCCTCTTGTCCCCCTCCTCCCTCGTCCAGTAAACTACCGTGGCTCCACAGGGTATGGGCAGGACAGCATAGACTGTCTACCGGGGAAGATTGGTCGACAAGATGTCGATGATGTGCAGGTATTATAATAATTCATGTCTCATCGCACTCCCTGTGCCCTGTAGCTACTATATACTTGATTGTGGGAGAGTTCCAATGGAGACTAGTTTCACAGTTCATAAGCCATCTGTGAATGTCTTCTCTGTGATATATTATCACAGACATTTGTGTTGTGGGACCAGCAATCTCGAGGAAAAAGCAATCGTGAAATTCACATTTGGTACCAAAACGTTGGGTTGTCTCCCGTCGTACTGACTGCCTTATAAGACCATGTATTTATCAGTGTTCCCTCGCGTATTGAAACGAAAGGTTCTCGTAACAGAAGACAAACAAATGTATTTTGGTACGAGGGTTTTTTACTAAGACTTGTACATACCTGTACACATGTCATTTACATGGTCGCCGTGGTTACCCGTCGTGGTGTTGTCACAGCAGTACGGTAGTTTACCTGCGTTGCTGCTAAAGCCTTTCCAAGAGGCGTTAGTGTACAAACTACAAGAAAAAAACATTCTTTTTCCGGTGTTCCCGAGTGTACACCATCAACAACATCCCCTTCACTTCGGGGTTTGAGCTTCATTTTCAGTTCACGTCATCCTTTCGCCTCATTTCTCAGAGTCATCACCATTTCTGCTGCAATATGAGTGGGGATAATATGAAGGGAGTTTTAGAAAAGAATGCAGTGGGTTTTTTGAGGGATTGTTTCTCAAGAATACTTGTTGCTCTCAAGAAGAGGGCGTATATATATGTTTTGGTTGCATATTGTTGTTAGTACATCATCTGTATTGTTTATAGTCACGACATGTGTTACCTCGTGTGGCTGTATTGTAGTATTTACAATACAGCACTTGTGTGTGAGCTGCATAGCATTTTTCCCACACAACCGTAGGATCATAATTATTTCTAGGAAAGGACAGTTTTCGTACACTGCTAGCTCAGAGGTGACCATGGTTTATAAAAATAGTCTCTCCTTCACTGGCCTACAGTCCTCATTGGGTGTTCATATATTTAGCATCGTGTAATGATAGCGATGTTGGTGGAGCATGATATTCATGGCTATAGACACCATTGTTGGAACAATCCGATTGTCCCAGGAGACTATGAACAATAAAACAGCTTTAGATACTGTTAACCTATTGGGAATATTCTGCACTCTAATATTATAATGAATGAACTGCACACTATAATCTCATGTGTTGGACAAAAGAAAGGCCACCTAATCATTTTACTTGGATGGATCTGTATGTATACATTAACATAGTGTCTTTGTTTTCATCCACGACGTCATCCTCTCTCCCCCAGAGGGCAGCAGAGGCAGTGGTGAGTGGGAGGAGAGGTGGATGGGGAGAGGGTGTGTGTGTTGGGAGGATCTCACGGCGGTTTCCTCTCTCTTCATCTCGTCGCTCAGTTCCCTGTGAGTCCTCCATTGCCCCACCCCGCCCCGCCCCCAGAACTTCTCTCGCTGGAGGAGGAATAGGAAGAGGGAGCATTTGGTTTTTAAGGCACTCTTACACCCTCAAAATACGATGCTCTGGGGAAAGTTTAGTCTTCGAAATCGTTCTAAAGTCATTCTGAAGTTCTTGCATGGTGTGCGGTATAGCAAACTCTGACTTCTTGTGTGTGTGTGTTTTTGTGTTGTGGTTTGCAGGATTTCTACAAAGCTGCCTCAGTGAGGAATCCAGTGGTTGATATGGCAGGTGGGTTGCCCCTACTAGGAGAAAATGTGACCTTTCTCTTTGCCATCTCTCACCCTTTCTCTCTTCTCCATTTCCCTCTCTTCCTCTCTCCATCAGGGATGAGGGTCACATCCGACATCCCGGACTGGACGTACGTCGAGTGTGGAGTGACCTTTGACCCTGCCACGCCCCCCAATCACGAGGATGTTGCCAAACTGCTTCGTCACTCTCCCATCGTCCACGCTCACAAGGTCCGTCCTGAACCTGAACACCAATCAGGACACACCCCAATACCCTGTCCTATAGGACAAGGAAACGTGTTTGCTTGTATGTCGAGTATGTATGTAGTTTGTGGAGAAATGATGCGAAAACTCACCATTTTTCAAATTTACTATGTATAGGTTAGGTATGCAAAATGTTGGAGGCAATTGTTTGTGTCATTTTACCTGTTGATTGTGCCCGCAGCGTAAAATGTTTGTGATGTTTGTTGTTGTTTGTGTGAGACTCCGCCAGTCAACATGTATCATTTTCGAACTTATTGTTTGTAACAACAGGGGTAGACGTAGGGTAGCAATTCCTAATAAGGTCCTGTTGCGAGCGTTTGTTCGTAATGTTAAGTATACAACGTTGTTGTTCTAAGGCAGTAGATGTCTACGTGTGTATCTCTTGTAGTTTGATATCGGCTCAGCTTTTTATCACATGTACCACTTTACAACAGCCTTACAGGGACAATGTACTGAGAAGCCTATAGAGTGAAGCCGCATACAGTCATTCTCTTTGTGTCGTGTTGGAGTATATAATGTACGTACCTTTATGCCTTGGCCTTGTGTGGCCCCTTTTTGTATCGCTGTCCGTTCGGACAATGACCGTGAATGGTGCGTATAATGAGAAGCCACTGTCACGGGTTTTAATGGGATAGCACTGAATATAATTCACCACCCCAACTCTTTGATTATTCATAGTATTAACTGCTGGTACTGTACATAGTTTGAATATTTCTAGACTACTGGTCGAGACTGTGGGGGGGTAAGAGATTGCGCAAGAGAAGTGGGAGGAGATAAAAAAGAGAGAGAGAGGGATATCGGATCCTGAGCATGTGTTTGTGTGAAAGTGTAATGACAACATTATTTGAATTTCAAATTTTGCCAAGCAGTCCGCAGTAAACAAGTTGTAGTTGTGATCAGCTGTGTACCAGCCCTGAATGCAGCTGGTGTTTTCGGACCCAGTCACAGCATGCTAGCATGCACTCCACTGCCTGTCTGTTGCTGTGGTAACCTAGCAAACCCAGAGCTTGCTAGGGGAGGTCCCTTAGGCCAACGTACATTACGCAACTTTGTTGTGTGAGAAAAGTCTCTATTTCAGATTGTAGAATGATTTTCAGCCCTTATTATGTAGATTGTCGGTTCTGCATGGAATGGAGACGGGTCGGGAATGTATGTAGTATGGAATGTGGACGAGGTCCGTCCCTGTGAAGGGGGTTCCGTCCGTTGTGGTGAAGGTATGCAAACTGTTCCGGGCGATTGAGGTAGTGTTGGCTAGTCCCCTTTGCCTGGCGCAGGTGGGGTGAGCTGGCGTACCCTGTTAGCATTCCTCCTTGATATGTTGTGGCTACTGGGGACATACAGATACATACAGTAGTACATACAGTAGCACATACAGTAGTCCGGGGGACAAGCCGCCCATTCACTGGCGACAGTGTGTGTGTACCTGGCTGAATTGGCGACAGAAAACCCTTGTCCACATGCTTGTCTGCTGCTGGTGGCTGAAGCCAAGTTCCTAGAAGAATGCATTCATCGATGAGTCAAAGTTATTCATTAAACCTAACAATACTGTTCATCGGTGTAAGACATTGATTCTTCATGAAGAATTGCGTCAGTCTTTATTTGACACTGGGATAGGACTAGGACTTATTCATAGGATACCTTACTTTCAGTGTGGGATGACATGAACTTTCTGCATTGGGTGCAATGTCTGTGGAGATGATGATGCAGCACATTTCCTTGAGCTCACTCTACTGAAATATCATGTCTAAAATCCTGATGTTTGCATTTTCCCAAATTGACAAACAGTTTTTCTAACCTCAACTGCAATAAGCAGGGGGGGATACATGGAAATATTTTCCCCTATAGTTGGGGAATTAGAAAAATTTCCCCCAATTACGTATGATCCGAATTGTGGCTTTCCTGACAGCACACACACAAACACTCAGTCCTTTCAATGTTTCTTCTTGAAACTGTAGGTCCCAGCACAAACAACAAGTAATGCCATCTCTTTTATAGATACCCTCCTTTTTCTCCCTCCCTCTCCCTCTCCCTCTCCACCTTCTCCCCTCACTCTCTCCCAACAGATAAAGGCAGGAGTCCTTGTTTTGCTTGGGGCAGACGACAGAAGGTGCCCTCCCTCTCAGGGACAGTTTCTCTACCACACCCTCAAGGCAATGGGCAAGGACACCAGGTAGACCACGCCCACTCACGTGACCAGTTGCCACACCCATCTACATGTTTTTGTTGGTTTTTTAGTATTTTCTATAGGCAACTTTTTTCACAGTCATGGGCCATTAGTTCTCTGAAGAAGTGTAGATAGTACTCCTGAAATATCCCCAGCAGTAGATTAGTGGAAATAACAGGAGTGACAGTCTAAATTGTGTGGTCCAGTGGACATTGTGATGTACACATGATGTGGAGTGTGGTGAGGTGCATATTATTGTGGTTTGCTTGTTATTGAGAGCCAAAAGGTGAGTAGTTAACAAAAGGTCACCTTTGCCATTGCCACTCATGACATCAGTGTATACTTCCCCCATCTCTTTCTCTCTCTATCCAGACTACATATCTACCCAGGAGAGTGCCACCCCATATCGTCTGTACATTGTGATGCTGACTGCTTCGTCAATACTGCTGTCTGGATGCACAGCCACGGCTGCAGTGCAGCATAAACTGTATATACCATTGTGTATTACAGCATACCTTATTTTTTATGCGCATGCGTACGAGACTCCGTCCGGCCTGGCGCGCGCGGCCGCCAGGAAACGAGCTATAGCAGGTGTCGTATTTACTATTTAGGCCCTTGAAGAGTGATCTCCAACAACCAACTGCGAAAAATTTTTATGGCCGGCAAGTCATTGGCTTATTGCGCCCTCACCCACTCGCCCCGTTCTGTGCGTAAGCATCGTCAGCGAGCGTCGCCGAAACTGAACAAGCGAACGGCAACAGCAGCGAGCCCACTGGCAGGAGGGAGAAGAATGAGCGACGACCCAGCCGTAGTACAGGCAGAGTTCCTCGCCAGGGACGTGGTAGAGTACCTACTGAAGGAGAAAGGGATGCCGGTGAACGGCTACACGGGAGTTCTCCCCGGTCAGCTGAAAGAAGTGGAAACGAACGCGGTACGATGTCTTCACGAGCCGCCCTTCCAGCAAGCAAGAATGCAAATCGTCTACGGCTGCCAGTACATTATGAACCAGCACGGAGTGGAGATAGAGCAAGTCTGCATGAAGGTGGACGTCGGCGACGAGCATCTTTACTCCAACGTGAGAGAAGCGCTAGCGACAATCTGGGAAGAGCCGCAGAACTGGGGACGGTTAGTGTCCCTCTTCGTGGCGGCTTACTACCTGTGCAAGAGGATTTGCGACGAAGAAGGCAAAGAGAGCGAGAAGATCGACAGCGTCATTGGATGGCTAACTGCCTTTCTGAGAGAGAACGCAGTACCCTGGGTCGTGGAACGCGGCGGCTTTGTAAGTTCTGCTCGCTAGCTAGCTAGAAAATGGGTCAACCAGAGCCAATCTATTCCAGTCGCTCCGCCCCGTTTTTCAAACTGCACAAACAGCAAAACCTTCGTTTTTAGGCCAGTGAAGGCGGCCATTTTGAAAGTGACACCCGCCAGCTGTTGCAGCTGGTTGCAACCTGGGAGCTTTATCAGCTAGAAAATCTGGTATCCATGTAGTTCTTGTACAGAGAGGGTCTTGGTGGAGCCAGCCCCTTGCTGTGTGCTCATTTGAATGTAGTTGAATAGTTCTATCCTTGTGAATAGTTCTATCCTTGTGAATAACTCATTCAAACACTGAATACTGACTGTTCCCATCCCCTCCCCCTCCTCCCCCCTCACACAGTCGGGTGTCCTTTACGGTACAAACCTAAAGCAAGTGAAGCCGGCTGCGGGAACTGCAGTGGAAGATTGCAAATCCGACTACAACACGAAGGCCAGTCTATTAGTGACGGCTCTGGGCCTCGGAGCTGCGGTGGTCGTCGGGACCATCATAGGAAGATAACACGTGGAGAACTGTGCTGTAGAATTGACTGTTGGCCCCAGACCAGCTGTATACCCATCAAGACTCTGGTAGTGCTGGACTTGGGCTTGAAGATTGTGTCCATCTTTCTCCCTCTCTTCTCTCTAGAAATGTCATACTTCCCATCCTTATCACTTTATTTTAAAAATTCCAATGGATATTTTATTGAAATTCGCCCTGTACATTGATGCAGCAAATGCGGGTACATAAGCTATAAGACGTGTGTATGGTGAAGAGGGTGTTGTGTAGTGTTAGATGTGGTAGTTTCTTCTAATGGAGTCCAGGTGTGACCTTGTCGGGAGTGCGCGTCCCTCACCACTGGACCTTGAGGCACGAACTGTAGCTGGCACTCTGCCACCTGCAGGTATATACATGTGTGGAACAGAAATACGATGAGATTTCATCAGGCGGTGATGTGGCTTCAGGTGTGCCACCAACCAGAGAGGTTACATGGTCCCTACCAGAAACAATAGATAATGGACACTCCCTCGGAATAAAGCTGACACTCCCGTAGTCCCCTTATTCATGCAAGGTTCCACTGTGTACAGAGCAGTGTGTGTGTGTGCATGGTGTGGGAAAGTAAGGCATGACTGCAGAGGTTTCTGGCCTGACTGAACTTCCCTATGGCTCTCACTTGGCTGCAGGCTATGTATAGAAACGGTGGGAGAGATTCTTTACATATTTGGGATAGTATTCTAATAGCAGATCAGTCCCTAGTGGCTCGAGGGAGTGAGGGTGATACATGGTATCATAGCTCCTTGGGTTCTCTGAATTTTTTTAAGTCGCCCAATAGTCTGAACTTTCCAGTGGGAGTCCACTGTGATTAGACACCCACCTGGCAGGTAGTTGTTTTGCAATAATCTGACCACCGAGTAAGAGTTCTCTGGTAAAAGCCATGAAAAGTGTATGCTTTTCTGGCCTGTGGCAGCACTTACTACTTACAGCTTTTTCAGGGCTATTTTTTGAGAAGTCATGTCTTTTACAGAGGGCCCTAGCTTGACCTGACTCATTAACTTCCCCTTTACTCTCTGTGGTTTCCGTATTTGGACCTCATCACCGCCCCCTGTGGTGGGACTGCTAGACTTTCTGACTGCTACTGTGCCTACTCATGCCCTGTGGCTACTCACAGAGTGGACCAACCACGGGTCAGTTGTAGACTACAGCCCACAAGCCATCAACCATCTTGTTCATGGTACACCCAACTTCACTCATTAACACCAGTTCCTATTCACATCAAAGACCAAAGGAACAAGAAACTCTGTACTTGTCAGATTTTTGCCCCACCACAGCCTTTTGTGTGGTACATGGGAATTTGCCTGTTCTCTTTTTCTGCTCATGTCTGTTACTTGTCTTGACCTCTTATGAATGCGAATATAACAGGTTTTTTTTGCTATTCAGTGCAGTCCATAGTTACGACCTTTTGATCTGTTCAAGAATGCAGCAATTCGTGCCTGACCCCTGTGAATTTCCTGTCTGTCTGCTACAATGTCTGACCCCCATCTTTACTGGCTGACTAGTGGTGTCTGTCACACGCCTCCTTCTCTCTGATGCAATAGGTATCACCACCTATATATAGCACACTTGAGGATTTTCATTTGAGCCTGTGGGACCAAGTATTCCTTGATGCAATAGCTACCTCCACATCTATGCCTGAACCATATGGGTTGGGTGCGATTCATCAAGAGCCCATATTCTTGCCTTTACTCAGTTACCGACCTTGAATTAGGGTAGCTGGCGTGCCCTGCCCTGCATAGTCCGTTCTATTATCGACAGACACACCTGAATTACACAGCCACCGCACGGCGTAACGTTGGCTAGATGGACGTACAAGATGTAATACACAACCTCTGTAGCTAGTACATTGGGGAACATCCTCTCATGTTGAGGGACAATGCTCAGAGGCATTATTATGATGCATAGCTAGGTACACAACAGGAGAGGGCAGGTGGCTAAGTGTGCTAATGCTCATAATGTATGTTGAATGTGGTACCCGTGTACTTAGTGTAGGTACATACATATTATCACACACATGTTTACGTGAGATGCAGCAAAACTTACTGGAGGCGAGATGTTTGCTAATGGAGCGATCCAGTTCACTGCGAACACTGGTGAGCAGATGGTTGCTAGCGGCTGATGAAGGGTGCCCCTGGTAATGAGAGAAGTAATTATTGCATAATTATTGCATAGCCCATGCAACTAGATTTTAGAATGATAGTGAAACTGTATCTTGTGTGGCCATTTAATATGGGTGGCCTTTCAGTTTGTCACAATCAGCCACTTAGTTGTGAATTCACTTGTGAATGCACTTTACTTTTCTCGGCACACTTCTCACAGTGTTATCATTTTACACCACTTCAAGAGCCGGTTGTAAGGGCAATACAACACCTTCGATCTCCCCTTTATAATGTATGGAAGTAGTCAGAGTATGTACTGTGAGGTTGTAAGGGCAATACAACACCTTCGATCTCCCCTTTATAATGTATGGAAGTAGTCAGAGTATGTACTGTGAGGTTGTAAGGGCAATACAACACCTTCGATCTCCCCTTTATAATGTATGACGTTGTCAGAGTATGTACTGTGAGGTTGTTTGGAAGGGCCATACAACACCTTCGATCTCACCTTTATAATGTATGGAAGTAGTCAGAGTATGTACTGCTGAGGTTGTAAGGGCATACAACACCTTCGATCTCCCCTTTATAATGTATGGAAGTAGTCAGAGGTATGTACTGTGAGGTTGTAAGGCAAGTACAACACTTCGATCTGCCCCTTTATAATGTATGGAAGTAGTCAGAGTATGTACTGTGAGGGGATGTTGTAAGGGCATACAACACCTTCGATCTTCCCCTTTATAATGTATGGAAGTAGTCAGAGTATGTACTGTGAGGTTGTAAGGGCAATACAACACCTTCGATCTCCCCTTTATAATGTATGGAAGTAGTCAGAGTATGTACTGTGAGGTGAGGTTTGTGAGGAGTGGAGGTGGTGAGGGGGTGAGGAAGGTGCTGGGAGTTGGACATCATGTACTGCAGTCTACTCCTCTCAAACCTGGAGTGAGAGGAACAACAACAGATAATACCACGGAGCACTGGGCTGCATTGAACATTGACGCAACGGTTGTATGGGCCGCAACAAACCATCACTGAGTCATTTCTGGCAGAGAAGCTCGGTGAGCTGAGCAGCTGTAGCTACGCTACTCAGTAGTCATAATGTGGACATCTGTGTAAGCTAGTGTCCACTGTGCAAAGCTGAGGTAAGATACTACATACACCGTGTCTCATGTGACTCAAAGAGGAGTATATAGCTGACAAAAGGAGCAGTTCAAAAGCTCCAAGATCTGTAATAGGACATGACTGCACACACTCTGCGGTGTATGGGGCTACTGCAGTGTTGAAACTCTGCCACCTGTCCACACCTACAGTGAGGTGTAGGAGGAGATGAAAGAGATGGGACCTGCTATTGTGTCAGCCACCACAGCAACTTGCCCCTCTGAAAATGACTAGTCCACCCTGCCAGCTCATTGGGGGTATATACCAGAATCCCATGTACATAACATAACACACCACTGCAGTATTTACTGCACTCCACCCAATAGTCATAGTGGAACCCCTCTCGAAACTATTACGTCGCTAGCTATCAGTGGAAGAATGTGATGGGGAGATGGGTTGTAATTTGTAGGGTGCAGTGTTCGGAGCGTTGGGCAGTGGGCCAATGGGGGATTGGCACGAGGGAGTGACGTGGGTGCGACATTCGAGGAACATGTTGGGACTAATTTCACTGGATTGGTCGGAATTACTGGCACGCTTTGATGACATTCCTGTGGTTAGCTCATCTTTTTCCTTATTAGGAAGTACGTCTAATTAGGGAGAGCAAGGCATGCACATGATCCTCTATTAAGGCCTATACTTCGTTCCTTGAACTCGGCCTATTGTTGAAGTGAAGGTATTGCCTCATGGAGATAGTGGAGGAAGATGGGTTTATAAGTGTGTGTGTGTGTGTGTGTGTGTGTGTGTGTGAAAGTGGTTTTCATGATGTTGATATAATGATAGTACATGTGAGTACAGAAAGTAACCCATCACCACTGTTTACACAATGCTTGTGGGGTACTACCAATATAATAGTGACTTGGAGGAAATCGATGCATGTAGTACTATATTAGCATAGTGTCTGCATGTACCATTTGTGTGTCCTGGATGTAGAAGAAAAACAAGGTGTCAGATATCGGCTAATGGATAGAGGGTCTCTCCCTTGTACCTTCTCTCTCCCTCCCACCTCCCTCCCTCTCCTCCCTCTCTCACCTAGCTCTCGACTCAGCCTGGTCCGCGCTATGTTGCACCTCCCTGGCCCTCCCTGCCAGCCTTTCACTGCGACTCAACTCTGCCTCATACAGACCCTGTGAATATATACAGTGAATGATAGTGTGTGGTTAGGGAGGGAAGTCCAATAAGGAAATCACTACAGAGGAGGAGGAGGAAACCACAATACATTCTGAAAGGAAGTTGTTATGTACAGCAGGTAACTGTTTCAGGATTCAGTGCTACCATGGAGTCAGTCAGTCAGTCCGTCCATATACATGGCTGATGTGTGGAGGTGTGGAGCTATGTTTACTGCATGCAGAAATAGATACATAGCCTCAAATATCCCCAAAGATCCCCAGTATAGTAGGAATAGGGCAGGAGAGCAGTCCCTAAGCTGAAGGGGTGTCTTCCAAATGTCCCCAGAATAACCCTCAGAAATGGAGTATTGTACATGCACGTAGTATAGGTGAGGCACAGGCTACATTACCTCACAGCATATTTCAACTCAACCCTGAGAATGACACAGCAGAATACAAACTGATAGTGGCACAATAATACATCACTGTGCTGTTCTTATCCAAAGCTCCATTCAGCCACAGTGTATCATATAGTGTGCAAGATTTGATAAGCTAATTCAACAGCAGCATGTGTTCCTACATGGGCCAATTGGATTGGGAGAGACAGATTTATTTGTAGCTGTAGTCTTTGATGTCTGGAGCCAAATTCGTCGAAATTGACCGCAAGATGGACTGCCATGGTGCTATGGGGAGGAGGACTAGCGGTCCAGTCGCGATTTTGTCCAAACTTGGCTGGAAAAGTGGAGAGGTTGTTTGTCTGTTGCCAGCAACATCTGGCAGGCCTGCAGGTCACTAGCTACACAGCAAGTCCAGTGTCCTACGTGTATTGTCCTTAGACAATATAACAGTGTGGATTG
>CASHTH010002938.1:0-46324 GCA_030341885.1 Geodia barretti
GTGTTCCACCCCTCTAGCGGTGCACCCGTGTCCCACACCCCCAGCCTCGTTCTTCGTAACCGCCTTGCCTGTACCCCAGCCGTCGCCGTCGCCCCTCTACCGCCCACTCAACCTCCTCTCTCGGTCCTCCCGCCTCCCCTCCTGCTCTCTTATCCCCTGTCCTAGGTCTCGTCGGGCCTCTGTCCGAAGTTGGATCCGCTCCTCTCATTGCTTCCTCTTCACCTGCGTCCACCGCCCAACAACCATCCCATCCTATCCCTCACACACTCAACGCGGTCTCCATCGCCTCCCCCATCAGTGATCTGCCCTGACCCTACTACTGCTCCCTTACCATCTCTGGACTCGGTGTTCTGTATGAGAATCCCTACTCTTCAACATGTTCCTAAAGCTGCTAGGGTCTCATGGGCCAACCTCCTGTGCGACGTCTTATCGGCTATTGTGATAAACCCATCCCTGGAGGGCCCTTGGCGCAGACTATTTATGCTTGCAAAATGTATTCTGGCCAACCCTCCTGGGGGAGGTCGTTCTCACTGGCGGGACACCCTCAAGCTAGTTCGGGCCCGGATAAGGAGGGCGACCTGCTGGGTTTGTGGGCGGAGGCCTTGTCCGGCTCGAAGGGCCTTAGGGCTCGTTCTGCACGGGCTAAGGCGAAGTCTCCATCCATTGAATCTCTCCGTCGTAGTAACGCCTACCCGGGCCCGTCGGGCAGTGGGAGAAGGTCAATACAAGAAGGCACTCCAATCCCTCACCTCCATGGGCCTCGCCCATCCTTCTACTGATGTCTACGAGATGCTGGCCAAGCATCCCCAGTCCGATCCCCCTCCACTCCCCGACATTGCCACTTCTCCCCCAGTCTACGTTTCTCCAGAAGAGGTGGTCAGCGCTCTCAGATCATTCCCTACTGGTTCGGCTGAAGGAAGCCGCTTTCTGTTCTTCCCCCCACCGTGCACATCTCACCATTCAAAGCCTTACAGGTTTGGTCAATCTCCTTTGTGCGGGCAGGGTTCCCCGTGCCATTATCCCACACCTTTGTGGTGCCTCCCTTCTGCCCTGTAAGAAAAAGGATGGGGGCCTACGCCCAAATTGCCGTGGGAGAAGTTCTCCGCCGACTAACCTCAAAATGTGCTGCCCGAGCAGTGCTGCCCGATGCTCTCTCAATCCTGTCTCCATTACAAGTTGGCGTTGGTCTCCCTGGAGGGTGTGATGCCATTCTACACTCGGACTCAAGTGTTCTCTGTGACACTTCCATTCCCCCACACAACAAGTTAACCCTGCTAGTTGACTTCTCCAACGCTTTCAACTCGATAGACCGTCCCGCTATGTTCCACGAAGTGAGATCCCGGCTTCCCCGCATCTCGTCATGGCTGGAGTGCTCCTATGGCTCCCAACCCACCCTACTGCTGGACAATCTCTCTATCCTCAGCTGCTGCGGGGTCCAACAAGGAGATCCTCTTGGCCCCCTAGCCTTTGCTCTGGTCCTCCACCCCATTATTGAAAGATCAAGGAGTCGGTCCCTAGCCTCCTAATAAACGCATGGTACCTGGATGACGGCACTCTCTGTGGCACAGAGCGAGATCTCGCCACGGCCCTTTCCATCATTGAAGCAGAGGGCCCTCCTCGAGGACTGTTCCTCAACAGGAGAAATTCGCTCATCTACACCCCTGCCAACTCCTCCATCACCCACCCCCAACTCCGTGATACCCCTACCACTTCAGAGGGTTTCACCCTGCTAGGGTCCCCTATTGGCTCCTCTTCATTTTGCGAGGGATCTGTCTCTAGACGAATCCATAAAGTTCAAGAGATAGTTGCTAGGCTTAACGACCTTGAGGACTCTCAATCGGAGTGTACCCTCCTCAGATCCTGTCTGGCCCTACCTAAACTCGCACATGTCTCCGCACCTGCCCTCCAAGTCTTATCCCCCAAAGCCCTAGGCTCCTTCGACAATCTAATGAGAGGCGCTCTATCAGACGTCGCTGGGGGTCCAATTCCCGACTGGTCGTGGCTGAAGGCTTCCCTACCATCTTCCCGGAGAGGGCTGAACCTTCGGCTTGCCTCTCTCCACGCTCCTGCTGCCTACATCGGCTCTCTTCACCAATGCCAGCATTTGGTGGCAAAAATCGGAGGGAAGTTTGCCCCGCCCCCTAGCCACCTTGCCGACTCCCTCCAATCCCTTTCCAGAGCGGCTGGACGTCCAGATTGGGAATCCATTCAAGACATCGACGTCCCCCTCCTTCAACATTCCCTCTCGCGAGCCATCGATGCAGCCTCCCTGGATGCTCTATTGGCTTCTGCCACTCATCCCCACCGTAAAGCGCTCGCCCTTTCAACCTCAATTCGCCATGCCGGTGATTGGCTTAATGTAGTTCCATCGTCCGCCTTAGGCCTCCGCCTTAGGCCTCCACCTTCAGGACCGTGAATTTCGCCTATGCCTTAAATACTGGCTGGGCTTACAGATATTTGAGGAGGACAGGAGGTGCCCTGTCTGCCTCTTAGTTGCACACCAGTTTGGTGATCACCACGTGGGATGTGGGGGAAACGCCGACGAATTTTTCAGCATAACTCCCTGCGGGATGCATTTTCTCAGCGGCACAGTCAGCCGCCCTCGCGCCTCGCAAGGAAGTTCCTTCCCTCATCCCGGGCACCCAGAATCGTCCTGCGGACGTTTATCTACCATGCTGGAAAAGGGGCCGCCCTGCTGCACTCGACATCACAGTCATATCTACAATGCAACAGTCAACTATCCAGTCAGCTGCCGAGATTCAAGGCCACGCTCTGCATGTGGCGGAGGCACGGAAATTTGCCACCCATGGTGCATCATGCCAAGCAGCCGGCATTTGCTTCATCCCTCTCGCTATCGAATCCCTCGGCGGTTTAAGTGACACCACTGCTGAGACCTTGTCCAGCATAGGCCGTCTCATAGGCCAACGTTTTGGGGTCCCCCCCCTTGAATCGTCCCGTCAGCTTTTTCAGAGGTTGGCCATCTCCCTATGGAGAGGGAATATCACCGCCTGCATCCATCGATACCAACCACCTGCCCCTTTCCTTTTTGTGTCCTTTTTTTGGTTTGTTTTTTTGTCCTTTTTTTTGTCCACTATCATTGTGTAATTTGCACCAAAAAAAGCCGCACAAACACCATATCCCTTCCGTGGATAACGCATAGCGGAGCGCTAAGCCAAAACGGCCTGGGGAGAACACTGCCCATGCGTAGTAAGCATGGCTACGCCAGTTCCCCGTGGTGTTCATGTGTAGAAAAGATTGAAGGCCAATTTGACGCAGAGTGACTTTAATAGCTCCATGTGGCACAAACAAGGTGGGTAAACTATATGTCAGAGTGGCGCTAGAGAAAATTGCCTAAGGGCTATTACACCAACTTCAGAGTCATCAATATTGCACAACATTGCACCACAGTTCTTATGATCTACTGAGTTCAGTTTGCACAACATACAAGCTATTACACCCCAATTCTTATGATTATCCACTTTGCACAACATACAAGATTGCACCACAGTCAGGTATGTAAGCTGTAATCAATTGCACTATACATGCACAACAACTGAAAAGCCCTAGCGGCACGTATTGCGTGATAAAATTGCCTAGCCCTTTTCTCTCTGTTTTTATCCGTGTAGGTATAACATTCGGAGCATGCAGTGAACGCGGAGGAGGGAGAAGGCTTGTTTTGGAGGCTAGAGACAAAAATAATATCTTGTTGTTACAACAAAAAAGTGCCATGGGAGGGATTACAGGGCTATCAGTAAAGGTAAGCCAGTACACATGTATTTCGTCGTCATGATTTGACATTTTGAACAACAAAAATGGTACTATTAGTGCTGATTATCTGTTCTTGAAAGTAACACTGCCACAGCCACAATCGCACTATATACTAGTGGGGAAATCCACTAGCAGTGGATGCTTATGGGTAATTAGCTACTAGGAAAACCTAGGTACAGTAGCTAATGTGGAGTCATATTTGTATGATACGATACATTCATATACATTATAGCTCTTACTTTGATGGCAATGTCTGAAATTTGAACCTGCACCATCCAGTGTCACTGTCATGGCCACTGTGACGAGGAGTAACTGGTTGCAGTTTCATCAGCTGGTCAACTAGTATCTGTAAACAATGCATGCAGTATTCATTATATCTTTGCCGAAAACTTGTGTTACCTCATCATATGCATGTTTCTGCTTGCTGCCAGCAGGGCCGTCGGCAGCATTGGCTTTTTTACCAACAGGTGGAGGGTCGTTTACATTCCTCTTACTCTCCGGTTTCACCTACAGTGACACCCATACTATCATAATGGTCTCCTTGGCATAAAGAGAACACGATCATTATTGTGTATTGTGTGTTTACCGGATCCTCTTCGTCCTGTTCCTACTACATATGTATGTGCCCTGATATGCACGTGATTTATAAACTCTCAGCACAATAGCACGTGTTAGTTTTGTGAGTCTACTACTATTTTTAATGGGCTGGGCTACGCCGTAGATTTACTCGGGGGTTTCCTGCTGAGAGTCTGTCACGGGCTAGCTACACCA
Source organism: Geodia barretti (assembly GCA_030341885.1). Classification (NCBI taxonomy): domain Eukaryota; kingdom Metazoa; phylum Porifera; class Demospongiae; order Tetractinellida; family Geodiidae; genus Geodia; species Geodia barretti. Next base: position 4,540 of record CASHTH010002938.1, read on the forward strand.
GTAGATTGCATTGTAGGTACATATCGTGGGACTTTATACTCAACCTCACTTGTAAATTCTTATGCCTCCACAGTACACAAAAAAAAACACGATTCGGCTGAGGTAAGCGAGAGCACATTTACACAAATGCTCGTTTACTCGTGGTCCCCCACTAGTAGCCCACAGAGAGTCTGACACCGGCTAGTAGATAGCATGTGGAAGTTGACACTCGGCCTTCGTTATTTCTTGTGCCTCCAAGGTATATACACAGAACGAGCGGAGGTAAGCCAGCGGGATTATGCATATTGGCTTTTTCGCTTCTTTTCACGGCACATCTCTCGAACACAGTAAAAGTCACTGTTATATATTTCAGGTTAGTGTAGTTATGAAGCCATTCGTATCATGCGTAGGACGCCTCATAGCCTGTAGTGCCAGAATAAGCATCGACAGACACAAACAGACAGACAGAGAGACAGACACACACACCAACTACTGCAACCCTCGGCTGAGACGCATGTGCTCGCTAGAGAAGGGTTCCATGTAAGCAAAGTTGAGGAAGACCGACCTACTGTGAACGGCTGCAGACAAGGTAAGAATGCTACCAAGTGAGGCACATCTTTCGCTGAGCATTTGCCATGTTTTTAGCTCAACAATAGGCTTGGTAAACATTCTACGCAGAATTTTAGCCTACATATTATGTCAAAAGTGTTCTACGGAATATCTTGCGCATGCGTGAACAGGTTTCCAAACATCGAGGCGATAGATACCCGCACATGTGCTTTGTGCCAATTGATGGGCTGGGTCATTTTACCATAGTACTGACTCGTGGTCGGTTACCAGGTTGCTGAGAGTCAGGAACGGGCCAGCTATACTATTAAATAAAATGCGGGAGTCGATACACGCCCTTCATTACGACTTCTGGTACCTTCAAGACACAGAACAAGTGGAGAGTCTGACACGGGCTGCGCTACAGCAGTAGATAGCATGCGGGAGTCGATGCAGGCCCTTTGTTAACACCGCAAGAACGGAATGGCCTCTGACATATGTAACAGGCAAACTAGTCATTAACCTGTGAAGATTGCTGGGTTTCCTCCTCTTCCTCTGGGACCTCATCATAGTCCACATCTATAGGAGGTGGGGGAGGCTGAAGGGAGAGTTGGGGTCTTGGGGCCACCTGCTGAGGTGGTGGTGGCTTTGGAGACTTTTGAGGGTGTCCAGGATTCTGCACAGGAGATGAAAAAGTAGAAAATACAGCACTAGTCAGAAAATGGTTCAATATACACAATTAAACAACACTGTTGCTAGGCTGAACAGCCCGTGAAACCAGAGTGAAATGTTAACAATTATCATTCTGAATGTTTGCACATGTTTCTGCATTAATTGCTACTATTACATACACACCCCCAAATACCATGTGATGCCAAGAGAAAAAAGACAAGGAGCTCTGGACAGCTGTTTCGGGCTTGTTGGCCCTCATCAGCGGAGCATACCGCAACTTCTCTCTCCCGGCATCACGAGTTTATAAAGGCTACCAGGAGCGCAGGTTCTGAACTAATGAGATAAATCCCTATGTATACCTTTAATGATCGTCGATAAGTGATTGGCTTCTCTTTTGGTGGTTTACTGGGAATAGAAGTCTGGTTGACATAAGGAGGATCTGCCAGAGATGCTGGCTTCCCATTCTGCCCTGATCGAGGAGTTGAAGACAGAGGTTCTGGGGGAACCACATGTGGCTTTCCTCGAATGCCCGGGGCTGACTTGTTCACAACAGTGTATACTTCACTATTACCTGCCGTGGCCACTCGCTCAATTGCCTGCAAATTATGGACGACGCAAGGTAACTACTTCAGATTCTCAAACATATCATGACCGGTGTAGCAATTGCTTTTTTACATTGACTTCTAGCTAATGGGATGTCGTGTATGCAACTGTAGGGCAACATACAGTGTGCTGCAAATATGGTGATATGTAGGTGTAATAACCACCTGTGGGTCCATGTTGAAACTCTCTGTGCTCTCAGTGCGACTTCTCTGTCCTCTGGAAGCCCCATCCCTGGCCACGGGTGGAGACCCCATTCTGTGATTGTTGGGAGATGTAGGGCTGAACCGGATTAGGTCTGGGACCTTTTCCGGTGCTCCACTGTCAAACCCTCCCTGGAGAGAAGACACAAGAATCCTCAGACATCATCATTTGACCTTTAACTTTACTCTTTACATAAGGTACTCAATAATAGGTGAACCCCAACTCTCCCTCCAGCCTCCCCAACCTCCTGTGAGCAATGTCATACGAACAGATGTGAGCATGCTGACACTCCCCAAACATTGCCTATAGGTAAAGTATGAGACATTCACCATTATGTGTTTAAGCAAGGTAATAAGCAGGACAGACAAAAACAGGTGAAGAAAACGCCATACTACAAACAGTGGCCCGTTCTTCTGCATAACGAACCACCAGTACTGTAAAGCTTCAGAGTGAAGGAGACAATAAAGGGAATGTGTAATGGGCAATTTACTTCTACATCACATTGTACAAGTGTACCTCAAAATTGGCATACGAGTCCCGTTTTGATAAAGATTCATTTTTGAGTACTTCAGCAGGAGCTCCAGCTCCATTTGTCTCAAGGAGAGAACAACGCACATCCACGTCTTCCTGTGAGCCTGCAATCCACAGTGGAAATGAGAAGAATGAGAGCAGACGCAGGAAGTAGTGTTGCATTCAGAGGAGGGGGTGTACAGGGATCCCACTCTGGTTGGCCCCTCACCCCCACCCCCAATTAAGACAATGACTATGCATTCATCAAGTTGTCATAGGAAATTGCAAGTGGCCAGAACACTTGCCAATGCCCCAAAAGGACGTATATGTGTTTGTAAAAATTAATTGCAATGATTCTTGGGGGGTAGGTGTACATACATGTTTTTTTGCCCAACCCCGCCCCTACAAAAAAACCGGTGAGGAGCACACCATGAAGTCTGTCTGTATCTCTCTCAAAGAGCAATTCAACTTTAGAATTCTCTGGAAACTTTTTGTCCTTGAAAGCATCATCCAAGTCCTCCTTTTTCAGCACCAACCTATTGAGTCGAGGACAGTCTCAGTAAAAATCTGACAATTCAGTATAAATGTGCCCTACATACCAAACAGAGTTTGGTCACAATATACAGTACACTGATTTACAACGCATTTACAAAGTTACAAAATTCCTCTGACTAAGTTTTGAGTCAGGAAATATGTTGCTGGTTATTCAATGCATAGTAAACAATAATTTGGTTACGAGCTAAGAATAATAAAAAATGCAAATTTCGTGACAGAAAATAATAAAGGAAAGTGGGTTTAAGAAAACGAGCCGAACTACACTATGAATATGAAGAAACCACATCTGTAATTGATGGGTCAGGCCGTCTACATCATAAATTTTCATGGTTTAACACAGGCCAGCTATGCAGCTGGATCATTCCATAGCCCTTAGGGCAACACTAGATGGGAGGGATACTCGCCCTCTGAGAGACTTAATGTGTTCGTGGCGTTCTAGGTAAAACAGGTACATGCACGTAAGCCATTGCTTATTAACATTTCTCAAAAGCAGTGGTATTCTAATGGACTTAAAAGGCAAAAAGAAAAATACCTTAACTGACAGGTAAAATTGACGCCGGTCTTGTTGGGAGGCCTAAAATTCCTGTATGTCCTGTTCCAGGTTCAGGCATGTCAGCTAACTTGGAACAGGACATGTAGAAATTCTTTCATCCAAACAAACACTGTAGAAAGTGTAATTGCGCACGTACATTAATGCGTGCGCGACTCTTTTTGAAGTGCATTTTCCCACTCCAACAGAAATGTATGGGACTCGAAGTAATGAGGCATTTGAAAAGACAAAATAATTGCAAAATGTTTTTCTTCCTCCTTGTCATATTTATGAAGTTGAAAATCCAAAAAATGTGGTAAGGAACCCTCTCAAGAGGAAGGAGGTGTTTAGCTCACCTGAGGGTATCTCTGACAATAGCAGTGTGAAACTGACAACGAAACACAGAGTCCATGCCAGAGTGAGACTTCTTGTGGAAGCACTTTAGTAACACTTCCCCCTATACTTGCATTCAATTTTTAAAGGAAGTAACTACAGTTGCTAGTCAAATTGTAAATGACTGACTTGCAAATTTAAGCCTCCACCGTGTAAGGTAATCTTGATCCTCTCATCTTCCTCGTTACTCGCACTGTGAGGAGGTACATACAGTACACACTAAAAACATTCCCACTATACCGCTGTAATACGGTGAAACCGTAGCAAATTTTCTATGGTGCTTCTTCGGCAAATCTACGATCGACAGTAGAAAACCGTAGCCGCGGTACGCCGTGAGGGCGTTGCCGACTGTAGTAAAGGCCTAGCAATCTTATCACGCAATCTTATCACGCAACGTGTCGCTTCTCACTCTCCTCATGCACGCCTGACGCGCTGACACGACATGCACGCGGCTGCACCCACCAAACCTCGCAGCAACATGGCAAGAGCAAACTATCCATCGCCTCGCCGTGTGAATGCCGTGTGGAGCTCTCTGGTTGTATGGGGCCACGCTGCTTAGTAGCTGGGCCTAAATCACGGTGTATGGTGCCGTAGCAGGTCTACGGTTTCCACCGCAGTGTGGCGTTGCTACGGCGTAGCAGCAGGGTAGTAAGACTGTAGCTCTTGCTATGGTGTGACCGTACGGTAGTGGGAACTTTGGCGTGTACTGTAGCAGAGAACCAGGGTGACTAGTACACATTTCTGTGGTTTGCTTTCTACAAAAGATGTCCAGAATGAAGGGGTTATTGGCAAAATCTTGTGAGGATAAATCTCATCAGTTCAGAGCCACATGTACTGTATTAGGCATTATGAACTCATAATGTTCGGGAAATCTGTATGCATTGTTTATGGACGTAAAAGACTTCGTTTACGCTCCGTACTTGCAACTGAGAAGATGTCTGTGAACTTACTAAAGTCCAGTGGTGTGCTCCAGTTTCATGTTAACGTAGAACTTTAGAAACACTCTGCAGCCTCCTTTGCCATCAAAGTTGGGAACCCCATGAATTATCACATGGTTCAATAAAACTGGCCTGATGGGAAGGGATTTGGAACAGCATGTGCGATGATTTCAGATAAAAGGCGTATCATGCACAATAGTGGCCAACTGAACACAGTATGAAAATAAAGCCATGAGACACATGAAGATGTGGCTGTGGAAATTGAGAGATGCTGCACTAGGCTGGCATTTTTTTGTGCATTTAAGGCGGCATCAGAACAAGTTTGAGGTTCGTACAGCCATCTGGAGTACATTTCAAAGTAGAGCAACAGTACTGTAACAGTGCCTTGAAAGGTAGCGTGTGGTACTTCCGGCCTTTACCAGTAGAGGTAACTCATTTAGTCATTACTGTATGCAAATTGCACATCGTTGGGATGCAGTTGTTTGAACAATGCTTAGCCAACTCACGGAGTCTTGAGACTCATCTTGCCAGCCAGGAGGTCAGCGAAGTAGTACACATACTTCCTCTGTGATGGCTGAGTCACCCCTACACATTTACTGTCATAGAATCTCTTCATTGCAAACCTGTCAAGAGCATCTTCAGCACTGGAGAACAGACACAGTGGCTTTAGTGAAGGAAGACAATTTATAGTAAGTGTTCTAACAACGCAATTCTGATTCCCCAATTATATGAAAAGCACTGAAGTGCAAACTCTCGGTGCATTGTGACGCGCACGCGTAAGTAAACGCATGCGCCGTACCACTAATTGATGGCTGGGTTTAGTTTTAGCTGTTACTCGTGGTCTCTTGCCAGCTCGCACAGAGTCTGACGCAGGCTAACTACACTACTAAATAGCATGCGAGAGGTGATACATGCCCAGTGTTGCATCTTCTGGTGCCTCCGAGGTACGCAGAGCACACGGATCGATCAGACTGTGGTAAGCGTATTTGCATATTGGCTTTTTCACGCTCTAGCTTCGCAACGGAGCAGTTTCAGAGAAAACCGTTCGAACTTTCTGACCTTCATTGCCCGTTAAGTAGGTCATATCCTTCGTGAGACGAACAAACACTCCAGAAGTGAGATGTAGAGTAACAGCTACCGTACCCTCGCAGCGCATGCGCGCCGAGGGTAATTATGAGACAACTAGTTCACTTTGCTAACTACATATCTTCCACACATTTTCCACTGGGGTTCGACATAAGATGGTACCAGTAGGTAACCTACTGCAAGTACAGAAGAAAATTGCTTCACAATTATACTTTATGAGATTCGCTGCATGTTCCAGTGGAATAATATTTATTTCGCACAGCCAATTTTTTACAGCTCCGACTGATAAATAACTACTGCGCAATAGACGACTTTTCATTTTAGTGCTCACAGCTAGCAACAGCAGTCACAGCTCTGCAAATGACTGAGACAGCAACGACGATCCCTTTCTCCAGGGCAGCCCTCACAACGATGGCGGGGAAGCCGGCAGTCAGCCCGCAGAGAACGCGGAAGACGCATTGGACGCTATCCTAAAGGACACGACAAAAAGGGGCTCTCCTAGGAAGGTGGGATTGGACGAGAATCCAGGTACATCAACCCAGCCGTTGGGCCCACTAGAGCCACTCTCTAGCTGGAAGTCTATTGGTGGTTGGGGCGGTTACCCACCCACACTAGTTTGGTTGCCATTTTCCTATCCCAGTTCCCGCCATTTCCAAATTGGGGATTTACCAATTCGCAGACGGCCCTGCGCAATCGCGCGATGTCTCCCCACGGGAGGCTATGCAGCCGCTAAACCCTCTGGAGTCAGACGTGACTCCCGGTACATCTTCCTCTCTCAACTATAAGATACCCCAGGATGCTCAGGATGATGAGGATTCAATCCATCTGCTTGATGAAGCTGAGGCACTAGAGCTAGTTGAGTTCGATCCGAGTGTACAGCCCTACGATACATGGAATCCTCCACCAGCTATGGTCAATTTTCTGGAAAAGCACTTCAACCGAACCCTGAGGAAGGTGAAAGAGAGGCTATTCTGAAAGATTACCCGAAACTGCACTGTAAGGCCATTGTAGCCCCAAGGTTGGATTACCAGGTGAAGGAGTAGCTCAAAAAAAGGGCAGACACCCCAATTACGGGGCATAGAAGTCGCTATTCAACCTGGATATGGCAGGGCTCTTGACGTGCCTCTTGGCTGATCTCCTTAACAAGGATGTCGGTGTAACACCAGAAGACACACTTCTGGTGCTACACAAGCATGGGCACCTGGTGGGCAGCATGTCCCACTCCATTGTGGAGCGCAGGAAAACCGCTTGGTTCCACATCAACCCTAAACTAAAATCACTGGCCTCAACGAGAAGGGCTCTTACACCAAATTCAAGAACAACAAGTACTTCAGACAGAACCCTTCCAAGAACGACACCGGCAGTCAGTAAAGTGATTCCAGAAGCGATCTCAGTCTGCTCCACGTCGCTGGGAATCACACTTTTGCCTATTGCTCATCAAAAAACACTCCCTCCAGCTGGCCGGATCCGTCGCTTTATTTGGAACTGGACCAGTACCTCGGACGATCCTTGGATCCTGGAAGTGGTCATGGGCTACTGTCTGGAGCTGGCATACACGCCACAACAACGGGGGACACCCCGAGAATGGTTCCTAAGCAACCTATTTCTTGACCCAAAGAAGATGGGGTCACGATGCCCAGTGAAAACCTGAAGCCACTGAACCGGTACATACGTATGGAGGCAGAAGTTCAAGATGGAAGGTGCCAAATTGATCAGGGATATCCTCCAGGAGGGCAACTGGATGGTCACTATCGACCTGAAAGACACGTACCTGTCCGTCCCAGTGGCCAAGGATGACAGACTGTTTCTGAGGTTCAAATGGAGGGGTATACTTTACGAATACCAGCGCCTGACATTCGGTCTGAGCAGTGCCTCACGAGTGCTCACCAAACTGCTAAGACCAGTGGTAGTTCCTAACCTAAAGGTTAACTGATGAGGTTTTATGGATGGTGAGCAGTTTGAGGGAGGTGGCGTTGGTCTGGTAGATAGGCCCTTCTGTGGTTGTGTCTATTGGAGATTTTTCCGGTGCTTTGGGGGGGTCCCTCGGGTGGAGGGTGGATGGCTGTTGGGTTTTTTGTGCAGAGGTTGGGGGAGTACACGGCTCTATGGTGGGGGGCCGTCTGTGGGGGGGGTCTTGGGAGAGAGGAGGAGAGAGATCAGTACCTAGGGTCGACAGATGTTGGACGCGAAGGGGAGTCGAGGGTTTTGGGTCCGTAGACGTACTGTGGGTGGTGGTGCGCCTGAGGTAGGGTGGCGCACCCAAACAAAGAACACTTTGCCATAATAACACTATATCATAAGCGCGTTTTTGGCCGATGGTTGGAGTTAGCCTCTGCATATATAGTGTAAGCTGAGGGGATAATTAGCTACCTCCTAGCTAGATTAGCATTATAATTACACCACAAGGGGAATTCCATCCAACTAACTCCACACCTATCACACTGTGGTACGTCCCCACAGTGGAGCCTTGCCTCTGAGCCTTACACTGCCTATAGGTAAGGGAGGTAGGGTGGGAAAGCAAAGTGACTCAGGCCGATACGGCCGGCTGCTTCAGGAAACTACACGTGGCCCGCATGACGGTGCAGATTACTGAGGCTCTCCAGTCCTCCTACTTACCTCTGCGCGTGCGCCTGACTGACCTGCACGGCGCCCCGGCCCCTGGTGCTTATGTTCCTCGTTATGAGATTAAACCATTTAACCTAGTGACACCAAAACAAGACCACTTTGCCAAAGACGCTCTTAATCAACACATATAGCGCGTGTGGCCGATGGGTGGAGTTAGCCTCTTGCATATATAGTGTAAGCCGAGGGGCTAATTAGCTACCTCCTAGCTAGATTAGCATTATAATTACCCCACAAGGGGAATTCCATCCAATCCTCCCAAAGCTTACACTCTTCCTGACTTTTAAACTCCTTCCACCTGCTACCTCCACGCCATTGGCCACACCGTTCGTGGTTAAACTGAAAATGAAGATGCACTACGAAAGTCACGCAAACACAGTTGTCCTTGGTTATAGCTGGCGTCCTAGGCGTCTTGAGTAGGCTGCGAGTTGCTCTCTTGGGGTCTTGATATACAGCTGATACGCGCTGCTCTTCCATCTGCCAAGCATTTTAACTGTGGCGTCACCGATTCCTTGTTTCGCAGCTGTAGTGGCGGCCCCACTCCTGAAGCTATGCCCCGAGTAAGGGGAGCAGTCCACCCCGGCTGAGATTAGAGCTTCTTTCATCCTTGCCACGAACCTCGCTCGGGTAAGAGGCTTTCCATCACTAAACCGAAAGAAGGGGCCTGGGCCTGAGCCCCTTGCCACCATGTACAGTACACGGCAAAAAATATTTCCCACTACGGCGCCGTAGACGGTGATACCGTAGCAAAATGTTCTACGGTGCTTCTACGGCGGATCTACGGTCGACCGTAGAGCACGGTACGCTGCGAGGGTGTGGCCCACCGTAGTAAAGTAAACGGTGGCAGCTAAAGGCCTAGCAAGCAACGAGCGTTGTTTCTAAAGCTGAGAGTAAGCTAACAACACTAGCGTTGTAGCGCAGTCGTGTCTAGCAAGGCTACTATCGCTTTCTCGCTCTCCGTTGCGCCCGCTGAGCGCACTGACGCGATATGCGCGCGTGCGACCGCGCCCACTAAACCACGTGCCTCGCCGTCAGCACTGTCGTTGTGTGAACGCCGTGTGGATCTCCTGGCTGTACAGCTAGCTAACGCTGCATGGGACAACGCTGCTTGGTAGACGACTGTATCTGGGTGTTAGTAGTCTACGGCTTCCACCGTAGTACGGCGTTGCTACGGCGTAGCAGCAGCGTAGCAAGACCGTAGTTCTAGTATAGTGTGACCGTACTAGGGTACGATAGTGGAAAATTTTTTTTTGCCGTGTACTGTAGGCTAAGACTGCTGTGACTGGGCATAAACTGTTATCTGTTCTTCCAACATATATGTCCACCCCCAGCCTAAAGGGGTCTGTCTTGGATGCCTTTATCCGCACCTTTAACAGTCGGGGCTCTTGGAAACTGTCCACAGCTACATCCTTGAAGGAGAGGTGTGCTCCCTCATCAAAAGTCGAGTCTGATGGGACTGTTATCTCCCCAGAGCGCAGAAACCCAAAGAAGCACAACAATGCTGCTGCCCATAACATACTGCCATCGGGCTGTGAGACCAATATCCCTCTCAACTTGGCTAACAGTTAAGGTGTAACAGGGAGCCTTGCTGTTCTACTTAGCGGCTCCTTGGGCTGCATTGTTGAGCACTTGCTCGAGCCTAGCCATGTCACATATGAGAGGGTCTCCGAAGCGCTCCGCTATATGGAGGTGACGCACCGCCGCGAGGTAGTACTGTGGCATAGCTTTTGACTTGCTAAAAATGATACGAATAGACACAGCTGTTGTTCCGATGATGGGAGTGGGACAAGACCTTTGCTTGCGCAGAATTCGTGATAACGCTTCTTCGCAGAGTTGTAGGCCTTTCTGGTTGATACAGCTAGACCATTCTGAAAATAGAACTCCGCTGTCCTGTCCAGCGCCTGCAGGTCTAGTCGGGCATTGTTACAACTAGCAGGTCGAGGAGGGCGGGAGGGATAGGAGTTGCTTCCTTGCTCGCCTGAGTGAATTGAAGAGAGACCAGTTCTCCCGTGATAACGCATCAGCTAAGATATTATCCCTCCCCCTGATGTGAGTTGCTATATACTAGGCGAAAGTCAAATGTAGCTGCGATGAACGATAAGCATCTCATCAGTTGCATAACCTCCGCGTTTTTCGATGACCCATGATTGACAATTGCCACCACTGCTATATTATCGCACCTGGCAAGAATTGTCTTCCCCCGCCAACTGGGTCCCCAGACCATTGCGGCGACTACAATAGGCACTAGCTCTTCTACTGTGATGTGACAACCAGAGAAGAGGCCCAACCACTCCAGCATGAACCAGTTTGTGCCACAGTACGCTCCACAACCCCAGTTTCCCGAGACATCTGATGTAACCATGGCTGCCGGGGGAGCCTCTTGCACCGATTGCATCATGGAGGTCCCATTCCAGGCTTCGGCATACTGGACCCACTACTCGATATCTGCCCTAGCCTCTCTGCTCAGACGAACGTAGTGATCAAGCTTTTCCACTACTGTCGAGAGGTCTATTAGCCTGCATAGGAATGACCTCCCTGCCCGCACGGCCTTGCATGCATGTGACAGAGACCCAATAAGAGAGAGTAGTTCCCTCTTCCTGCAAGCTTTTCGTCCTCTCCATTCCTTCAACTCTGCCTGAGGCGATCCAGCTTTTCTTTAGGGAGGCGGATCTCTAGCATCCGTGAGTCCAACTCGACCCCCAGAAATGATATGGTGGTTGCAGGGCCCTCACTTTTCTCAGGCTCCACCGGGAAGCCCACTCTTTCACATGCTGCCTGCATGATCTGCGCATATCGCTACACTCTGGTGAATCAGGTGCCCGTGGTCACGAAATCGTCAATGTAGTGGGCAACCCACTTTGCCCCCATGCTTTCCATCACCCATTGCAGTGCATCTCCAACTGCCGAGAATATCAAAAGGGCAGATCTTAACCCAAACGGGAGGGCTGCATCCACGAAAATGGACTCTTCCTAACGCATACCGAGTAGAAGCCTATCTTGCGGATGAACTGGTATGTTACGGTACGCTTGCTTTATGTCCATCTTTGCCAGCAGGGCCCCTCTTCCACGCTGCAGTAGGCCCCTGACTACATCATCTACTGATATATAGGTAAGTGAAGCGAGCTCTTTGCTGATCCCGTCATTAACACTATGGCCATCGGGGCTGGATAAATCGATTATCAGCCTCCACTTTCCCGGCCTGTTGTTTTTGGGAATCACCCCGAAGGGGCTGAATTGAATTCTGGGTAGCCCTTGCTCCTGACGCCTGATCTCCACAATGCGACTTGCCTGCAACTCCTCTCCTAGATACTTCGCCACCACCTGCGACTGCTCTGTTGCTGAGAGCATATTTGTGCCCCGGGACTTTAGGCATACCCTGGACCTGTCGAATCCGATCCTGAATCCATTTCTAATGCCCCCCAGGATATAGTTAGCAAAGGCTTGGTCTGGGTGATCCTGCAATGCTTCCTGCCAGGCATCCAACTTAAGTGGGGTCACAATCTTGCAGAGGTAAGCCGGCAACTCTCCACTTCCATCTGCACAGGCTTCGAGCGCTAGCAACTGGCTGATGTACTTGTACTGGCCCCTATGAGATTCTGAGAGAGCAATAGAGAGAGGAGAGAGGGGGGGAGGGGACCAGGGGAAATACGAAAGGAGGGGAAAGGAATAAAAGGAGTGGCTACCTCGCGCGTATAGTGTCCCTTATGGTGGGATAATTATGACACGTAACAGTTAAGGTTATATGCCACAAACAGGTCGGCTTTGCTGTCATGTCTGTTCCGATTGTTCACATTGGCCTCTTCCTACGGTTGCTTGCCAGATGGCCCACTGCCTTGTTTGCCAGCTTTGCAGCTTGACACTGGATGGGGTTCACGGCAGGTGCTGCACACGTGGAGGAACTTGCAATCCTTTCCGAACTTGCAGTCGCCGTTGAATTTGTTAAACTTAATACAGATCGGCTGCTCCTGTCCATCGCGGAGTTCCATGACCGCTTTCTCTGACGGTAAGGGCAGTTATTGGTTGTGTGGTCCAGGCACTGGCACCTGGAGCACCAGCTCTACGAGCTAACTGCTTGACCTGTGAAGCATTGAGCGTAGATGCTTGGGTCTACCTTTGCCCATGATTGTCAAAAATTCTGATCATATACGACCCAATGGCCATTTGTATTTCTGGCTTGCTTTGGCAATTGCCGTTTGGTAGGCGATAAGCTCCTGCACCTTCTGGGGGTTATCCTTTGCCAGGACTGCCACATACAGTGCGAAGCACTGCAGCCATGTTGCCACGTCTGGGATTATCTTCCTGGATTGCACCATGTCAGCTGCCTGCACCACAATGACTTGCCCATCCAGGCCATGTGGGAGTGGTCTGCTTTTCCCCTTCGCTGGCGGGAGTTCAGCAAAGTCGACATACTCGTTAGCCACAAGCTTCTTGGGCAATGTTGGCAGGCCCACCCCCACTGTCATCAGCGGGATGCTCGGCTGCAGGCTGTTGAAGGGCTCGGAGCCCCCACCAAGTTTCTGTCGCTGCTTCCTCCCAGCACCCTTATGTTACAGGTACCACCAACAGCTGAAGAATCTGTTCTCCTCACCATATCCGGCAACTATGAGGTCGAAGTCCTTCTCAACCAAGCCGCAAAGGCCGCAAATGGTGGAAACACAAACTCCTGCGGTGGAACGGCACACCATTACAACCCCCTTCTCCAGACCTGACCATAGAGACGATGCCTCTCTCCTGGGCTGGGGTGCAGTAGCGGACAGAGCGAGTACAGGGAGTCTCTGGTCAGAAGAGGAATGCCAGAGCCATATCAACCACCCGGAATTGTTGGATGCAGCTCTGGCAGTACAAAGGACGAGACAGTGTCCCATGTGCACCTGCAGATGGACAACAAGATGACGTTGTGCTACATCAACCATATGGGTCTCCTACACTGTCACACACGGCCTGCCAACTGTGGGAGTGGTGCCTGAGAAGGGGGTGCCACTCCCAGCCGAGTACCTCCCAGGGTCACGCAATGTGACGGCAGACCAAGAGTTCGGACACTCCATTATCTGCTGAATGGAAACAGGACAGGTCAGTGTTTCTGCCAGTGAGGAAACCTTTATGGCCTGTGCAATGTGGATCTCTTTGCATCGAGGTTAAACTTTCAACTTCCTAACTACCATACATTACTTGGCGGCCCTACCCACATGCAGCAGAAACGGATGCATTCTTCCTGGAATTTTTTTACTGAGCTCTCTGACAGTGGACTGCAACATCGGACTATCAATGTTGTCCGCTCGGCAGTGTCAATGACACATGAGAAGATGGAGGGAGTTCCCATCGGCAAAATCCTCTGGGTGAAGGGAGTCTACATTCTCGGGCTGCCCAAACCTCCGCACACTTACACATGGGATGTAGACATGGTGACTCAGTTAGTGGGGACGCCAGCCTACCCTTGAAGCAGCTGGCTCAGAAACTGGCTCTTCTGATGGCCCTGGTTTTGGCAAGCCGAACGTCAGAGTTGCAGGCATTGCACCTGAGGTTCCGAGTGTATCGCCCCAATGGAGTCCTCTTCCGCCTCACTGGTATCGCCAAGACACAGAGGGTGGGATCGTCACCAAAAGAACGCTTCTTTGGTGCCTTCTCTGATAAACAGCTTTGTGTGCCTCAAATACTATGAAGAGATTACGGCCAAGCATAGAGATCAACATTCAGAGGTGCCGCCTCTATTTTTATCATTATCAAGCTGTTTAAGTTGGTGACCTCCCAATGCATTGCCCATTGGATCAAGATTATAAAAAGTAATGGGGTAACATCCTCGACGTGGGTGACAGGAGCCGAGATACCACCTTCAGTTCTATTACTGCACGACCACTTCCAACCTCCGAGTTTCGGATGGAAAGTAAGTGTCTGACGTCTATCAACTGTAGTTAACGTTCGCTGCTGGGAGGCTTTGAAGTTTAACAGTGGAACACACAGCGAATCTCACAAAGTATAAGTATCAATTTGACGAGGGCCCGAGGTTAAGTAGGGATTATATGAGTGAGATGATAACATTGGTCCCATCCTCCCTTAACCTTTCTTCTTTCTTTAACTTCAGGTCAAGAACCACAGACTGAAGTGACTGTTTGCAGCAAAATTTAGTCGTCTATTGCACGTGCGTGGCTCATTATATAGCGTAGCAGACTGTATGTTTCATTACTATCAATCGGACCTGTGAAAAATTGCTGCAATTTGCTGTGCAAAATAAAATATGTATATGTTATTACACCTTATGGAGTGGTGTTGCAGGTTTATCCGCCCGACACCAGAGGATAAACCGCAACACCACGACAAACGGTGTGATAAAATGTTTAATACTGTTGATTGGTCGTTGTGGCATGCGCGCTTCCAAATAAGGCAATGCACGTGATCCTGGCGTCAAACAGGAAACACTCGTCCGTCGGGGGTAGCTATGGCGGAGGCTTTTCGTTTAGAAGTAAAGGGCTGGAACGACTCGTTTTTGCCGCTTGAAGATGAACTAACGTCAGAAAGTCTCAGCAGACCCATAATTGCAAGTAGCAGCACGCAGACATGCGACTGAAACAAGCGACGGACCGTCGGCCAAAAAGCACTTTCTCTCTCTCTAAAAGGATAGGGTAAACCTGTTGAGCGGTTTCAGTTGGTGGATTCTGCAAGGCTCTCAGCAAAAAGTTTGTACCGAAAAATACCGCTCAGTGAGCGCTCTCTACTTTCCTGTCGTGGCGCGAAAGGCGAAATGCACGCTTTGCGGGGTAACCCGAGAATCTAGTACAGTGGGATCTACTGGCCCTCACTGACCCTCAGTACATGGCTGACATTTTTTTTGGCTGAAGTAAGACGGTACCGAATACCCTCCTAAAACGATCCTGATTTTAACTGCAATTCTTAGATACATGCGTTCCAGAAACATCGAGTGTCCTAACTTACTAGACAAGCTATATCCCTTGATTTCTCATGCATTTTGAGCTATGTATTCAACCTAAAATTAACTGGTTTCTGCATTTTGCCATTATTTTGCTATGGATCTGTACATTTTTGGCTATGATATATAGTAGTAGATATTCACACCATTCCTCAGACATACACCCTAACCACTGGGATATTGTCACCTCAGTACCTACTTAGGTGCTGTAGTGGATTAGAATAAACTTAGCAACTGGGTAATAAACCAGTGATAAATGCTAATCTCACTCCTATAATCCCAACTTCACCTAACATATTATCACTCATCAAATTGGTACAATAGCCCAGTTCAGCATTAGGCAAAGAATTTTAATGAAAAATAAAAATATTAATCACGCGTGACGTCATTGCCGGTTGCTCCAGGTGGCCAGGAAAATGTATTACAGTGAACGGAGAAATCGCAACAGCCCGTTTTCAAAGTCTCGCAAGGCGCGCAATACCACATATTCATATTTAGAGAATGCAAGTGAAATCTCTAGCGTCTCTGCCGGTCTTTGTCCGAAGCCGAAACGACGAACGGTCGAGGAGTTATACTCGTGTGAAGGTCACACATGCGTGGTTTGTGCCAACACCAAGGCAAAAGATCCGAATGTAACCTTTCACTGGATACCAAAAGATACAGAAAGAAGAGCGTGGTGGTTGGAAGTGTTTGGTAATATAAAATATCTACAGTATATCTACTCTGCCATGCAGTAGTGCGTAGTTGGGTCACACCGCACCGTACTACGGGTAAGGTAAGGCGCCAGCGAAGTGTGGTACCGTCACACCCACTGTGAAGCCCCACCTTCTTTCCTTCGCGCACGCTTATACTTCTAGCTGCCTGATGTTGGCTTCTTCGGTGATCTGGGAACTGTTTTGATCTGTGCACACCCTGGAAATCGGAGTTACAGACACCCACACCCAGGTTTGTTTAGTTTAGTCTGCAGTTACTGTCTTTCTTCCACTCCCGGGCTACCTAGCGAAACTCTGTCTTATGTTCGTAGTGAGTAAGAAACTTCAGAATTCCTCATCCACTTGCACGCACTCCTTTGGAGCGGAGCACTTGATAGTTGGTGGGCGCATTCCCTTGCGACTGTGGGCTATCATTCTTCACTTCTAGCAGTCAGTGAAAACCATTTTATTTCTTTTACCGAGTAGACTGAGTTGTTTGATACTAAGTAGCACCGAACTTCACTGTAGCTCTTGCTACAGCAGCGTAGTGTACTTACAGTATGCCATAGCTACGGCGTAGCAACACCGTAAACTTGCTACAGTGAGACCGTACTACGGTGCCGCAGTGGGAACATTTTTGTATGTACGTACTGTACACATTGCTAATCCAAACACCTCAGGACCTGGTGGTGGTCGAAATAGTAAAAAGTTCGAGCTGCTGAACACGGATAAGCTACGATCACTGAACCAACTGTAGGGACTGTCTTTTCCCCTTATTCAACATGATTCAAGTGCCAGACACAACATATGCGGCATGCGCAGTTCGCTCTTTGTCGGCATTGCACCTGGTCGCGTTCAGAGGTCAAAATGCCTATTGAGCATGCCCAACACATCTTTGCACGCAGGACTGCCATTCTATTATTAGTGTGTGGTAAGTGGGTTCCTTATTAGTGAGTTCGTACTGTACACAGTATTCAGACCAACCTATGGCAAATCTCGGAGTAGTTCATAAAGGCAGCAATGACACAACCAGTGCGGCCCTTGCCACCCTTGCAGTGGACAACCACAACATGCTGAGGGTCAGAGTCCAGCCAGGACTTCATCGAACGACATACAGAAGACAGCCTCTCCAGGGAAGGGGCTAGGTGGTCTGGCCAGCCAAAGTCCAGCACCTGGAGATCAAAGATTAACACAACAACCGATAATTGGACACCATCAACTATCGGACGTACTATTGTTGAGACTCTAGACTCTACTAGGGACAGCTGGATAAACCTTTTTCCTCGTTGGGTTCACAAGAAACTTCTTAAAACATGATCCCCGGCATTTTTTTTATTTCATAAAGCAGCAGCTTCATATCCCATCTCTATTGTCCTCATTAGCTTTAATATCTGGACATACACAACCTGATATGACTCACCTGGTTATTAAATCTTGATATATCGTAGCTCCTCTCAGATAAATTGAATATCTAAAGGGGTTCAAAATTGTTCAACTTAAGTTTGCAGACTTAAAAGTGCCTCTCGATAACTGCAGCAGGATGACAATGTGTACCTAGCATTATAAAAGTAGTTAAAGTTTGTTAATAACCATCTCCTTTAGATCAAACTCGCATAACTCAAAACTCCGAATGACAAAGTTACAAGAAGGTAAATATCCATTGGCGAGCAAAGAGTGCAGTTCAATATTTTGGGCGTGTTTCGAGCGTACTTAGAATTATTTATCACATCGCGGTATGTGCAGTGCCACAGACAGCACGATTCACTTGCCAATACATGAAATTTTGTAAGAAGATTGCACAGAGAGTGAAAGGTCTAACAAGAGCACAATAATTTGTTTGTGAACACAAAATAGTCAAGGGAAAAACATCACAATACCAAAACTAGTTAATTCCAATAAAGCAACCAAACACAAACACCCTACCAATAATATAAAAACTTGTAAAAAGGTAACTTGCTTGTGCTGGGTTCTTAAACAATGAAACCTGGTAAACTGAAAAGAGAAAAAAGTTTAACGCCACCACTCTCGCAAATTCGACCGATGGTCCATCCTTGTGCAGTACCAACAGATCAGGGTTGTTTTGTGTAATGGCTGGAGCTGGTGGGGCCTCAAGTAGACATTGCTGGATATTTCAAACACACGCACAAAGCAACGGTCAGTGGACTCTGTGTTTGAGAACTACTTTCTGCTTTACGTTACAGCAGTTCAACCAACCCTGATGAATTTTGGAGATATCTTCAGTACACCATATGTACATACAGTACATGTAGGCGCTCTCCTTTGGCCATTCGACCACCCTGGTCTGGCATGCTCCCAAACAGCCATTGTGTGACAATTTTTACTTACTAGAGGTTTTGCTGACCCACAGATAGTAATAAATGCGAATTTGATACCAAAAGAAATGGATGATAGGTACAAAGTATGATCTACTGAAGTGGATATTTATCACACTGCACACGAAAGTGCAGAGGTTGTGTAATATTAGGCAGGAGATAAGTGGTGTCATTAAACCTTACTCTACCTTCAAAATAAAGGTTCTTCAAAAAAGATATAGGGCATTTCGGTGGCAGTACCTCAGCCTTCATCAGAGTGAATGAAATCAAGTAATACAGTATACACTTGTTCAGGGTCTAGATGGGAGCCGTATTCTTGAACACCACAGTGTTGTAGAACTGGCATCCAAAAGCCCCGTTTACACGGGCACTTTGAACCGGTTCGTAAACCGATTTAGCCTAAACCGGTTTACATGTAAATGGTCTAAATCGGTTTACAAACCGGTTTAGCTAAACCAACTTTGGGGGTGGTTTGGAAACCAATTTAGCCCACATGGCAAATGCTCCATGTCCTTCCAAGAGATCAGAGTAGTTTTCAGTCTGAACGACCAGTGCAGGCCACTGAAAGCTCGAAGCGCGGCTCCCCACGGCCTCGTTGCTGCCTTCTTACTAGAATGGTGGCTTTATTCACGCTTACCACATCTTCCGGAAGCTAGTAGAAGCATACCAGTGAAGAAAGGGTGATTGTAGGGCCCATAGAGAACCGCGCTACACATATCACCAGCAGCAACCGAAGCAACCGCTACTTTCATAAGAAGAATGGGGTCGCGAGTGATTTGCACGTCAGGCCCGAATCCAGCACAGACTGCAGCGTGAGCGAGGTTTCATGCCTGGCTCATGGTGTACGCGACCGCCAGCGCATCATGCCCGAGGTTTTTCAGTGTTCGCTAGGCCACGAATACCAGGCTAATTCAGGATGAAGCAGTTGCAGCCAGCTGTCTCCATGCAGTTGATAACAGTGTCTGTAAACTGCGCAAGCGTGGGCTGTTCCATGACGCTCCAAGATCTGGGCTGTACACAGCCTACAGAGCACGATCTGTCTCCATGCATAATGCAGGACAACCAGTGTCATCCCTATATACTAAGTACTACCGTACTTAGTGATATGACCTGACGTGCACAAAATTTGTCCTGACATTTACCTGTGTGCACATTTAAACAGAGGTTATTGGGTTATGATGATGATGCATAATAGCTGATCATAACAAAATATGCATGAGTATAATGTACAATATTCAAGCAACAGAAGTGTCCCAGTCATCTATATCCAAGGAGTATTCCTCAGTTGAGTCATTTTCAGCATTAGAAGGGCCAGGTATAGGCGCTGCCACTGTGTTCTGAACCTTTCGACGTTGCTTACTCCTCTACCAGTGTTAAACTCCATCAGTGGCAACTAGCTGAGCCAAATGGTGGTCCATCAACGGCAATCCAAACAAGATAGTCAAGTGTGATTCTCACCGAGACTGCTACATCCATCAGACTTAATAAATTTTAGAGAGGAAAAAACTCGCTCCACTCTTCCGTTTGACATAAATCAGAACAGAAGCTCAGCACATTTTCCATCTGTTCGCATTTGCAGCATTAAAGAGCTTCATATAGCACGATAATCCTCATGTTCTGGCCTAGCCATGTCCTCCCGCTCAAGGTAAACATACCCATTTAACTTCAGTTTAATATGTCTCTTACAGAAGAGTCTTCAGTGAGAGTAGTTAGGTAGGCACCATAACTATTAATCTGCTGATACCTGCAAATTAGTGGCTAACAAAGCGAGTACCACATGCTCGCAATGGGCAATTCCGTCCCTCATTCGGTAGGTCACCAGGCTCTAGGCACAACCCTAGAGCAGATAAAACTTTGTCAAGCTCATGGCACTTCTTGGGTGAGTTTATAACCATCGGCACGCATGAGCAGCGAGGGTTACAGTAGTTGGTTTGTGTGTCTGTGTGTGTGTGTCTGTTACCACGTTTCTGCCACCAGGCGCAACGAGACAGCCCAATAAGCTATGGCAATAGGTTCGGCGCTACGCTGGCTTGATTTTAAAACTGGCGATTTTCGTAAAAATAGTTATGGCATGAAAAGCAAGTGAACAAGCCATTATGCAAATGGACGAGCAGCCCAAGGAATGCATTACTTTTAAATTGAATGTGACGTCACATCCGGAGTCTTGTTCCGGCTCCAGCAATGTATTGGCGTTCTACGGAGAAAATGGAACCGTCCGTATACTTAGAGCGGCGCAGCATGCAGCTCTTACGGTATGCTCTATTGATAAGCTTTTGCAATATTACAGTAACCGTAGTATGTGCGAGAAAAAGAACGGACGCTCTAGCTAGTTTTTGCGCGGAGATCTGGGCTGAGAAGTATCATGACTGGAAATCGATGTGTTATGTGTGGCTCGACACGTGCAACAGACCCTGGAGTCGTTCCCCCGGCTGAAAAACGGCGAGGGCGAGGTGGATTGCAAATCTACAGCTGGGTGCTGACGCTGTAAAGAACCATATTCTCGGCTGTGTAGCTGACACTTTTCTGGAGGAGACCTGAGCAAGGAGCCTCAGCTTAACCTGGGAAAAGAGGCTCCAGGGGCTGTTGCACGTGACTTCCGCATGCTTTCTACTACTGTAGCTAGCCCGGGTCAGACTCTCCGCGAGCTGCTAGCGGGAGACCACGAGTAAATGCATACTACAGCCCAGCCCATCAATTAGCAGTATCGCGCTTGCGCAGTTCGCCGAAGGTTTGCCCGTTCAGTAGGTGGTATCCCTTTTCGTGAGACCAACGAACACTTGAGAAGTGAGATGAAGAGTAACAGACAGACAGACAGACACACAGACCCAACTACCGTAACCCTCGCTGCGCATGCGCACCAAGGGTTAATAAACGTAGCACATGCTTGGTTGTTCTTGTAACCTGTCCTCAAGTTCACATACAGCCTCCATTTTTGTGAAGACTAGCCCTTCTTTGCATAACATGTAGGCTATGTCAAACTTCCTCTTCATTTCACTCGCTGGGTCTAGGGTCTAGGGTGCTTAAAGCCTTCGCGATAGGTGCGTATTCAACACATCGCACTTTATAGTGTGTGTGCGCTGCATGATCTGCACGAGCGCACGCACGTGGTGTGTGGGCGGTGGGCTGTGGGGCATGTGGGCTTGCCAGCTTCTTGGCGCGACGCGTCACGATGTGCACCCGAATGTGCAATTGCACGGACATTCACCTTAATTGACCGGATATTGTCCGATGACCGGCAGTTATCATACGCACTGCTATGGTTGGAATGTTTGAAGAACTCTTATTGTGAAGAATGTACTAGCCAACTTACATAACATATCTTACTCTACCTGTTGCGCATCTGTGCTCAATTGGCGCTTTTCTCAGAAACTCCCTGTGCGCTTGCGTGATTCTGTCCAAATCGACCAACCCCTTCATGCCGTGCATGTGCGCTGTGGCGATCTTACTCCCTGCCATTTTACAGACCTAACGCACAGCATCTGTGCCTGCCTATCAGCCGGCTGAGATATTTATTACATGCCTCACTCAATCCGGATCTATTCACTTTTTTTAGACTACTGAAAAACACCAATTGAGCACAGATGCGGAACAGATATGTCACGTAAGTTGGGCATTTGTTGGTAGAAGGACAAAGGGTGAGAGGAGGGGGATTACAGCTTTGAGGAATAGTGCTGGGGTGTCAGTGACTAGTACAAAGGGCAAGTTGGAGGTGTTATAGAGGCATTATCAGCAGTTGGGCACTTGTAGTGTTGTACAGCCTTTGATGATAGTTGGAAAGAGGAAGTGGATAAGAAAGTGTGTGAGTTTCCAACAGATTGTGTGGAAAATGTATTGGATAGGGAAATAGATTTGGAGGAGATTGCAGTGTGGGTTAGAAAGTTGAAGGACTGGTGGTAGTGATGCGCTTGTGGGGGAGCTTCTAAAGCATGGTGGGTCAGGGATGGTAGAGTTACTTAAACAGTTGTTTACAGTAATTTGGCGTGAGGAGTTTGTGCCACCACAGTGGAGGGAGGGCCTCATAGTTAACTTGTTTAAGAAGGGAGATACATAAGGAGGATCCTGGGAATTATAGGGGCATCACTCTGCTGAGTGTGGTTGGGAAGGTCTTTTGTAAGGTATTGAACAATAGGTTGGTGAAGCATCTGGACGAGGGCAAGGCATTGCATGAGGGCCAGGCTGGTTTTAGGGTTGGAAGGGGTTGTGTTGATAATATTTATTCGCTGAATGAACTCGTGCAGGGTAGACTAAAGGAGGGGAAGGAGACATATGCATTCTTTCTAGATGTGCAGAAGGCATACGATAGTGTGTGGCGTAACGGCCTGTGGTTTAAGTTGTGGGAATTTGGGGTAAGAGGGAAGATGTGGAGGGTCATTAAGAAGATGTACGAGTATTCAAAGAGTGCTGTATTGTTGAATGGGGAACGGTCAGAGGCATTTGATGTGGATCAGGGGGTAGCTCAGGGATGTAGCTTATCTCCAATTTTGTTTTCCGTATTTATCAATGGGTTGTTGAGGGAGGTGGAGGAAGCTGAGATTGGGATCGATTTAAGTAGTGATGGGAGACTTGGAGGACTTTTGTTTGCAGATGACTTCGTTGGTGTTAGTGAGTCTAAGGATCAGTTACAGACGATTATAGATGTGGTGCATGCCTACTGTCGAAAATGGAGGCTAAAGGCTAATGTGAGTAAGAGTGCAGTGATGGTGTTCGCTAGGGAGTCAGTGGATGGTGCTTGGAAATGGGGGGAGTATGTTTTGCCTAGAGTATCTAAATACACATACTTGGGTGTTGATTTTACTAGTACTAGTGCATGGGATGTGCATATCAAGAATGTGTTAGACAATGGTAGAAGGAAGGTTAATCAGTTGCATAGTGTATTAGTAATAGGGATATTAATTTGAGTGCTCGCAGGTTGTTTTTGCTGGCGGTGGTTAGGCCAACTTTAGAGTATGGGGGTGAGGTGTGGGAAGCCAATAAGACTCAGGCAGCTGCGTTAGAGTCCGTTATGCTGGGAGGAGCTAAGCGCATTCTTGGGTGTTCGTCTAAGACATGTAATGAAGCCGTTAGGGGGGATATGGGGTTTGATACGTTACAAGGGCGTAGGGATAAGAATAAGTTGAAGTGGTGGTATAAGTTAGCGGCATTGCCAGGCAATAGGTATCCGAAGAAGCTTTTTAATCAGGAATGGAATTTTAAGCCACGGAGAGGCAGGCAGAGGAAGGGTTGGAGTAAGGTCATTGATGATCTCTTTTCGTCATTAGGTCTTGACAAGGCAGAGTGGTTGCATGATATTTAAAATGGGGATTGCTCCTTGAAGGGCTTTCTGTCTATAATAGGGGACAGTATTAATGAGAGGGAGATTAGAAAGTTTGAAGAGGGACTAAATAGCAAAGTAAAGCTGTTATTGTATAAGACATTTAACAAGGTGGTAGAGTTCAAAAACTACTTGCATGGGAAAAGTGATGCTGGGTCTAGATTAATGTTTAAGTTCAGGTGAGGCACGCATGGGCTACATGAGGAACTGGGTAGGCATAGGGGGAGGGAGGGGGTGAAGAGTGCCTGTTGTGTGATGATGAGTGTGAAAGTGTGAGTCATGTGTTGTGGGAGTGTCAGCATATAGTAGTCTTAGGAGCAATTTCTAGTTGCCCTGCAGGGAAGCTTGGGGATTGATGGGTGAGCATTTCCAGTCGCTTGATAGTTTCAGCAAAGCATCCTTTATATTGGGTAGTGAACTGTGGGAGGATAAATTTGGTTCTTTGTTTGGCCTTGTTAAAGATTTTATTTTGGATGTTTGGGAGCTAAGAAAGGTTAGGTTATACAGCGATAATCCCAGCGTACAACAGACCCAGTCTCAGATTGCGTCTGGGGAGCTGCAGGGTGTCGCTGGAGGAAGGGGTGAGTTGAGGTGTCTGGAAGGTGAGACAGACACCTCATGTTCATATGGTGTATTAACGGTTCCGCCCATTGCTCTGGGTGCGTGGTCTATGGCCCTAGTGCTATGGCAGCCACCTGAGTATTATTATTATTACTGAAAGGGTAGATGAAATGAACATTAAAGCTCCGACCGCCACATCCACGTGGCGAATAACCACTTCTGAAGTGTTTTTTTACAAGATAATGCCGCAATGCCCCCCGCCTAAGGGTCATGGTTCAAAATTGTGTGAGTTTTGTTGACGTTTCAGGAAATGTGTAAATTAAATTTACATCATTTTGTGATCAAAAACTTAAGGCAGAAAAAGCTCCCTAACTCGTTACTTGTACAGCACATGTGCATAGTTACATACTCATGAGCCCAATATATCGTCACACTAAGGTAGATACTAAATATATTCTACCGTTGTCCCAATACCAGTCCCTTTCACAAAGAAGAGAGGGTACCCTCTATTGTTTGTTAATCTTTTAAGCACATGCACAGAAATGCATGCATCAATTACGCCATGCGCGTGTGTGGAAAATCATGAGTTTTAGCAAACACGCGAGCGACTGTTGTAGCTGAAAGGTACGTCGATTTCTACACTCTGCAGGATTTTGAATAGGTAAACAGCTTGCGGAGTGGCTCTGCTCTGCAGAAGTAAACTGAACTACCATGTACTGAGCTTAGGAAACAATAGCAATGGTATAGCTGCGAAAATAAGCAGCCACTTTCCCGTGCGCAGGTGCAGAGAGATCGTGTGCAGGAAGTGTGCGTGTACCTCGTGGGCAAGGCTGTGTTGTTCAGTAAGCAGAGAACAATTGAGACTGGAGATGGCCGTCACAGGTAAGCTGAGGAAAGCGATGTACGTATGCGGACATGAGGCAAAATGTAATAATATGCCTCCCGAAGGGAAGGGGGCAGGTCCACATACGCGTCCCGCATTGAAACGGTTAAAGCTAGGGGCTGGTACCAAGACTATAGTACTAGCTGAAAGTACACTATAGTGTATGCATCCTGCTACCAATAATGGTAGCAGAGAGAGGAAAACAGTGTGTAAGCAATTCACCATGTAATTCTCCTGGTGTTTGGTCTTGAGCATCTTGGCCACATCCTTCAGGCTGTTGCGGTACGTTGACTCCATGCCTGTTGCTGGGAATGACATGGCAATGATTCGCTCAGTGATGTAGGTGAGATCAAGGTCAAACTCCTCATTCACATAGCGTTCCCGGCCCCTGCAGAAGAATGGTCACTTTCAGCACACTGAGAGACACAATAGCTATTGTATGCAGCATCCAACACTGTGTTTAACTTTGTACTTATGTACAACAAGAATGTAATCTCATTTGTGACAAACAGAAGGTCTTGGTTCGTCCTGCCATACCCTAAGAAAAATCCTGAACTGAACTTCATGGTGCATAACCCTCGCAACTTTAGTTTTCCATGTCTATGGTAGATTTAGCAGACCAACTACAGTAACCCTTGTGGATATACACACCTGAGGATTTTATGTACATGTAGATACAAACAGTGATGCACACAACTACATGTGTACACAATACTCACCTTGCAATTTGCCTCCGCACCAGTGCCAATGGTCCCTTGGCAGGTTGTTGAGGACGAGACGACCTTTGAACCTCCTTGTGCTGGCTCACCTCAGGTGTTTCAGAGACAGTGGTACAAGGTACATTGAGCTGTCCCCGGCAACCATCAACATGGATCACAACAGGACAGCCTGTATACCATGCAACACATACTGCTTACATTCAATTCATCCAAGATTTAGGTACACAATTGAAATGCTTTACCACACTTCCACTGAAGAGAAAAGACACTGTTAGGTCGAAAAGCTCAGCTATTGGGAATTATTGTCAAGCTAACCTAGTGGTTTGGACACTGCTACTACTACATAATACTTCATATGCACATTGGTAGGATTACGCGCCTTTTTGTTAAAGAAAGGTCAGTAACTACATTTCTTTTACAGCCTGCAGTAACCCCAACAACACACAGTTCTCCAAGCAGACTGTAACAGGCTTTGGGGGAAACATATATGAGCTCCCGCTTGGCGAAAATGTGCTTATATGTGGCTCTGTTTCACAATCTTGGCTTAGTGGTTAGTGACTGGATGAGTACACATGGACCCAGACACACACTCACTTTGGCAGGCAATGCCATCTTGCCAGATGATCTCTTCGCAAGCAGAGCAAGAGCTCGGTTTCTGCATCCGCCGCTGCACAAACTGATGACCCAGCAGTCGATTCACACTCTCCTCCTGCGCAAATTCACTACTCCTCATAAGCCTGTTTACCTGGTTACCCCAATGTACGCATACTGATTTAACAATAAATGAACAATGTCCCTTAAAACCACACATTTTTTACTTCTAAGTACACATACATTTGCAAGGTGGACAACGGACACATAGTCACACAGTCAGCCCATTGCCAATCAAAAGACCCACTTACAGTTACTCAAATAAACACCCTCTCAAAGGGGAAACCAGGTGTCAATTGAGAAGGAATGGAAAATTCAAGGTCTCTAATAAACACCAGGTGCTAGAAATTGTCATGGTATATACTACTCTCAGCATGTTACAGTACAGTTGGTACCAGCAACTACGCAGAATGGTCAATATAGGCAAAGAATATTCTCATAGATTATACTAGTGGAAATGTTGAACATTGTTGGCGAGCGGGAGCGACCCAACTTGGGATTTGCCCGCGATGTTCGGGCTGGATAACGTGCCGTCAGCGCACAGCTTTCCTTTCGTGAAGCAAGACAGATCTACCTGTCGCCGTTGCATGCGTATCAGAACGGTGAGCAGGTGAGCAGAACGGTACTTACCTTACGCTTTCAGCTCAGTCGTGGTCCACCAGGGTGCACGAGCAATGCTAGCGTATTTGCAAGTTGCACCTTGGAACCATGAAGATTGGGAAGAGGTACAGCCTTGGTCAGTCACCGAAGGTTGCAGCGCATGCCGTCGAATGGAGGAGAGTTCTCTAGCTGGCTAGATCGATCGGCGCGAGGCACCGTGTGTGAAAATGTGTAAAAAATTTGGAAATACTTTCGGATAAAAAGAAGCGCGTACAAAGCCGCGCATGCGCACTTACACGACGCCGGTCGTATATAATATAAACTCCGCTCGAACGAACCACTAGGTTGGCTTGCTCCCGCTCGCCAATAAGACGGCCATTCTGAGTTGCTGCAACGGCTTTGCTGCCAGAGGCCAATACGGCTTGCTTTTCTATTCCACATTCCTACTTTGGCTACAAGGTCCCAAGTGTGAAACCTTCGACTACCCAAATACAAAGTATATACCAGCATCCAAAAAGTGTCATAAAGTGTAAATTCTCATAATCTACATGTTAGGGAAATGCACAGAAACACAGATGCAATACATTACAGTGGAGAAAGGTTTGTACAGCGCATGTCCACGGTATGCATGTGCAGGTTACATTTGTCTGGAGCTGTAAGAGTGAACGAGTACAAATCACACGAGGCTACACTGTATTTGTTGTGTTGTTTACAAAACATGTAGTCTATGTGTCATAGCAACAGATGCGAGACTAAGCATATACATACTAGTACCGCAACCCTCGCTACGCATGTGTGTCGAGGGTTAATAAAGATACTGTAAATGTCCATAGGCGATGTAAAGTTGATGCAACCGAAGCCAAGTGTAAACCCCACACAAACAAACGACATCACTTCAGACTACCATACAACCAACCTCAAGGTCGGGAACCCACATACAGTGTGTGGCTAATCGTTTTGGGTTAGGGAGAAAGGGGTGAAAGTAAAATGCTAAGCTATTTCACTAAACACCTCTTGACACATAGTGAAGTATACAACAAGAAGCTGATAACAACCGATTTTGGCTTTGTGATGGTGCACACTCCTGCAAAGGTGACATTTAATTAACCCTCGGGTACAAACGCAGTGAGGGTTACTGTGTTTTGTTCTGTATCAATGCCTCTGTATTCTGCACCATAGCCCACAAGGCAGCTGCAGCTTATGAGCGATACCAAACAGCTTCACAGCGACAATGGCATGAATAAAAAAGGACATATTATACTGAAACAATTGCATTCGATTAACATGGCGCAAAATCAAGAAAAAACTAATCAGCGAGATTGCCAGGAGCCACAGGAAGGGTAAAGCCGGTAGAGCGGATGAGACTGCGACCATCTGCACGATGCCCCAGATGCCAGCTCGAGACGTCACCCGCCGGTAGCTACGTACATACAATCATACACAAAACATATAAGCTACATCTAGACTTCAAACTCCTGATCTTAGGGCTGTCGCATCTGAGGCATCGTGGAGACGTGCTGAGGATCGCTGCCCACCACGGTCTCGTGCACTCTATATGCTTTCCCCTTCCTGCGGCTCCTGGCACACTCGCTCTGTCGCTCCGCCCACACCGTAATCACCCTGCGCTGTTCTTGCATCAAACGGTGTCCACCTCAAAGCTCTAGCGTCAAACGGCGTCCATATCATACAGGTGGCCACAACTAGATGGGAAAATCCACCACCAGATGATCATTTTCACATACATTGTGTGCATCTTCTGCCACCACTCAATCCATTCTGGGGAAAACCCTGGCCAACCTGGTCATATATGTCTCGTCTCAGAACTAATGGTTTGCACTTCATTCTTCATCAGTGGATCAATAACTCATTAACGAGATAAGCTCCCCCAGAGATAAAAGGTCAAGACTTGTTCTTGTCTGTGCTTGTTTGCTTGTGCTTTGTTGGTTTGACCTTTTTAGTTAATTGCTTTTCTTCTGTACATTACACAAGGGCTAAAAAGTATAAAGGAGTGGCTTGTCCGCCTACACTCTCGCCAGTTTCTACAACAAATGCCCATAATCTTCATAGGGCCCATCAAGGAACACTTAAAAAGACCTAGAGAGGTTAGTGGACAGTACAATAAGGACAGGGTCAGACGTCTGCTTCACAAAACAAGCGAGCATCGTCATAATTATGTCCTAAGTCGTAGTTATGATTCATGCACCGGATTTGAATGTCACATTTACCTCGTTTCCTAGCTGTTCATAGCCAGCTGTAGCACCAACATTGCAAGATTCACCTCCTTCTTCCCATCCTAGCGACGCCTCGTTACTGCTGTGCATCTCCACAAAGTGTGACTGCAGCTTTCCTGATGTAGCAAACCCGACCAAACAATAAGGGCATATGAACCCCTCGTCTACTACAGACATCTCCACTCCAGAAGGTTATTGTGTGCTTCACCTGCACTCCAGCTTTCAAAACAACACCAGCCCACCGACTCCAAAACAAGAGTGCCGGTGAACACCTCTATCCCGCTCTACTATACTCTCTCTTTCTGCTCGTGTCTCTGCGCTGAAGTATATAGTATACGCGCATGATAGTCACGTGATAGCCACACCTTCTCAACAGTAAAAACCACATGTCATGTCGTCACACATAAATTTTTCGGGCTATTATCTTACCGCTCATTCGCCAAGCGCATTCCAGGTATTATCATACAGCCGCCTACCGTGTATGCTCTACGCCAGCTTTTAACGAAAACACCTGGAAATATTGAACTCTGCTGTGGAGGCATCCCCCACGAGGTATATATAAAGTACGGAATATAAGGAACCGACGACTAATTAAAGAACTAACCGATGATGGGTCGTCAACATGTACCAGGCTATATGTATGATCTGGATGTAAATAATTATAGCAGAATTAAACATATAACAAACATATCCATAATTACACACCTAGGAAATATTGAAGAGGTGAGATACAGTGAATGGCATCTAGTTGAGAACTTGCATATAAAACTGCCTGGACATGTAGGCACTACGGAAATTTCTTCAAGAATTCCGAGTAGTTGAGTTCCAGGGTGCTATTTAAAGTGGTGCTTAACCGAGATGCATGCGAATCACATGTGCAATTATACACCCACTCAACCTCATCCCTAAACTGCTTTGCCGAGCGAGAGATAAAGTGATAATGAAGTGGCTGAAAGAATAATATACACTGTGTAACATACTACACTGTTGTAATACTAGGTACACTAACTTTCAAACACAAAGTCTCTTCAGAGAAATCCTGTAGAACGAAAGCATGAAGTGATCCATTGCACAAGGCAAATGCTTTCTTTGTTTTCAACTGGAACATATAGGCATCAAGAATTGACACTGATGCCACTATTTTTTCCCCTTCAGTCTCCTGTGGAAATGAAAATGTGTAATGGATGTGAACAAACATTGTTTGCCACACCTCATTCAGAATTTGAAGAGTTTCAGAATCATCATCTATAGAACCACATCTACGTTCTTCACCATCACACCCACTGTCAACACTCAAATGCTGAGGAAATACATAATACCAAAAGCAAATAATAATTACAGCCAAAACACCTGTCCAAAGGTGGAGCTGCTGCTTTGTTTTGACCCTTGCCCTGTGTGTAGAGTTGACCAACATAACACATAGCCTTGCATTCAAGACCAGTATACAAAGCAAAAGAGATGTGGTGTTGAAGAAAGTGTTGAGGTTGTCGAGTTTTGTTGTTCATGGAATCTATACATTTTTCTTCTTTAGGGCAGGAGAACTGAAATCATAGCGAGTATCACTCCTCTTTCTGCTTGCTTTTCGTAGTAACAACTTAGTTTCAGTTTCGCATTTACGCTCCTAACAAAAAACAAGAATCACAAAAGTTTAATGTGTTGTATTGTGTTTTACCTTCCTAACATAAAAACCCAAGTAGGTTTCCTTCTGGGTATCCTCAGCCATCCCTCCACTTCCACTCATCTCCCCCCTTTCCATGCCTTCTCCAAAACTGCTTCTCCCAACATTATCTTCCTTTCTTCCTTCCCATCCTATCTGATCCATCAATTCCCTCTCTTCATGTCTAGACTGAGAAAAATCTCCTTGACCTCTGACCCCTGACCTTCCACACTTCATACCTCTTCCACTTCAGTCCCTGACCTCTGTGCACTAGCTTTACTGAATGATATGAAGTGAAATAATATTGTTGCTGATAATGAAATAAACCGAGTGTCTACTGTAATATTCCATTAAATTGTCCAAGTGTCAGCATTAATGTTCAATGTACGTACGAAGAAGTAATTAGTGCGGTTCCTTATGTTATTTTCACCGATAATGGATCTGATTTCTCCCTATACACCTAGATTGATTAGAAATGAAAGTAACCATGTGTGTGTTGTTAAATTGTCCAAGTGTCAACGTTAATGTTGAATGTATGAAGAAGTAATATTAGTGCGGTTCCTTATGTTCTTTTCTCCGATAATGGATCTGGTTTCTCCCTATACACCTAGATTGATTAGAAATGAAAGTAATTATGTGTGTGTTGATAAGAGATGATTAAATTGTCCAAGTGTCAACATTAATGTTGAATGTATGAAGAAGTAATTAGGTCGGTTCCTTAATTAATTAAGTCCTTCTCTTGGATTATGGATGTTGTCTCTCATTAGCTAGTAAGCTATAAACATGTTTTTTCATAATCAGAGAGAATGATCATGCTTATCACTTCTTTCATACATTGATGACACAGCATTTTTTTATCTGCACACAGTCATTTTCATTTCTAGTTTTAAGCAACAATAATTTTAGAGATGCATTGATTAATGTTGACACTAGGCTACTGATTTTCCGCTCTGGACGGTTTAAGTATCGCACTGCTGTCGATTTTTTGGATGTTGTTAATTAATTCGCCGGCTTTCGAGCCCCTCCCACTACGTTTACGAGCCCCTCCCATTAAAAAAGAGGTCGTGTTTCTACTGTCAACTGAGCATATTTTTTGGGTTAACTAGATACTGTGTAGTGTTAAACACATTCAGCATCGTCGAGAAGCTCTACGCTTCTCTGCTTCTGCTGTAGGGAGAAAGGAGCACGGAAAAAGCTGCACGAGCGCTTCGGTGACGACGGGGTTAAAGCGCTAAACCACGCCCATCGTGGTTCCTTAATACACGCATCATAATAACTCTCAATAGGTTTCTGAGGAAATTACAATAATCAGTTCCCAATGTGCTTGTGTTAAAACGGATGGATCGTATGGTGTTGTGCATATTTCAACAAATTACCAGATCGCTTGTTTAACCTGCCGTTATGGCAAAACTAACTGCGACCATGTTCAACATCTTTTGGGTTTCGTCCAAAGTGAATCAGATTTACCAGATGATCTGAAGTTGTTTTCTCAAGCTGTCTCACAAACCTCTGTTCCAAGGCCTAAGAAATGTTATCCTGATCTGACTTGTTTGTCAAAACAGAAGATGCCATTTGTTTTACCACCGGAACTATCTGCAGTGTTGTCCATGCCACCAGTAGAACGGTTTCTCACTGGCTCAAATAATGTAGCAAAGCTTGTGCCAGATGCATCAGTTCCTTGCAGTGAATGTTTTAAAATGTCTTGGAGTGAGCCATACCTTTCTTGTACTTCTCTGATTGTTACAGAAAGACAGCTCTTGCAAGCACATGGTATGCAAAAAATGATTATTATCTACGTATGTGATGTGCATGTTACTCTTCTATACATAGTTCTATCTCAAAAATGCACTACTGTCCAGTGCACTGGTTGTCTGCATTATGATGGGAGAGGTCAATGCCTTCTAAATAATTATGAAGCATATGATATTTTCATATGAAGTACTAAGACAGTTCATGTTTCAGTTCCTCATTGGAGGGTATGTAAAATGGTTTGTGTATAGATTTTGATTACCATTATTCATTATTTCAATAGGATGGCAATTTATACAGGGTACAAAATCCTGGCCAAAGCCCATGAAGATAGTGGTAATCCTAGCTTCTCCAGCACTGTTGAATACTATCATTTTCGCAGTGCTTGGTATGCTTATATGTCACTTCTAGACATCGATTACTCAGAGGGGTTTAAGTGCATCACTTGTGGGAATGATCCACAAGCACTTGTTATGGATGCCACTGGCCTCTCATTTCGAAGGGAGTTAGATTTCTGGAAAGATAACATGCTAATTACACTTCCTCAAAAAAAGGTTCCGAAAGGAAAGTAAGTATACTGCCTGCTTGTTTTTGTGATATTTATGTATGTCCATTTCAAAGATTTTCCGATCACGTGCTAATAACCAACCCAAAAACCAGGAGGCTATTGCTAACCTATACTAAAAATGGCTTGGACAGCATGGAGATGGAGGAACTTATGAAGTTAATGGAGGCACATGCACCATTCCTTATGGAGCTCATCACTCATGCAGAGAAGGAAAATTCGTCACAGAAGTTTCATCAATGCCATCCAAAGCTTACCAAGTTTTTGCAATGCTTGGCAAGTTCATCCCCAGTGTGTGCACTTGTGCCACCTAATGAGCTAATAACTGAATTATTTTACCAGTTGTGTGACAAAGACCTGTCTTCAAACCCAGATGTAAGTTTTACCAAATGTAATTATCTATTACCTTAGCACTTTCTTGCCAGGCCAAGAGACAACACCTGTTGTTTTTGAGCTCTTTCTACCACCAGATGTCCCCTATATTAAAAGAAATAATTAAAAAAGCTAACCTTCCATTTGAAGGATCTGGCCATTCAGCTTCTCATTTAGTCAACCTACCTGAAGAAAATGAACTCAAGAGTCTCTGCTTTTTTCCAAAACTACTGCGTGTTCGTGTTCGGAGATGCTATGACGCAGATAGTGATCGTAAGGGGGTAATTTGCACAAAGAGAAGTACAGGACATCCAACGCTCACTCCGGGGATATTCACCATGTATTGCCCTCATGGTTTGTAGAATTATAATACTGTGGAATTGCAGGGGTGTGTTATGGATTCGAAGTAATGAGATTTCATGAATCGCCAAACATACCTTTTACAATCATTTATGAAAGGTTTAAGCAAGGTATGTGGCTTGATTGTACATGTTGCATGATGCAGGTTGTTTCTGTTTATTTCTGCAGCTCCAGCTACAATCATTTATGATAATGCCTGCAACCTACACAACTACTGCTTGAATCGTGAAGCACATCATTTCAAAAGAAGCCGGTTTTTTGTTGATAGGTTTCATTGGCGAAATCATACAGGTTTGTTGTCTGATCCTTTAACCCTAACATTGCTTTTAAACACCTATCACACTCAGGGTGTAGTTCTGCCTACAATATTGGAGCATACCCTCAGTTGGCCACAATCAACAGTCAGGTTGTGGAACAAAGCAATTCATCATTGAAGAAAATTAAGTCCTCATTGTCTTACATGAACCCACAACATTTCATGGCTCATTGTAAGCTATACTTGTGGTACATGAACTGTAATAAATAATCCTGTTGATGATGATTACAAGTGACATTGATTTACAGCTACATTATTTATAGTTGAAGCCATGGATGGGCATCTCTGGCTGATTTAGAACGATCTCCATAATCGTACAGTAACTCCTTCCCTGGATTTATAACAGTCTTACTAAAGAAGCATATGTGAGGTGTACCCTTTAGGTCAATCAGGCGAGGTACCAGGTTTGCCGACTTTTTAGAATGATTTATCATCCTTCCCACAGTTCCATTGTCTTTTGTTGCATCAACACTGCAGTATGGAGAGATAGATTTACATATGTGCTCTATACATACATCTATACTACTTACCAAAGCTTCTTTTCCTTAAATTTAAAGAAAAACATAAAACCTTTGTATTCTCTATGTAGTTTCAAATTTCCTTTTTCCCTTTCAATTGCTTCATCATAAGATATACATTCTCCCACATATTCACAAACAAGTTCTCCTTTCTTGATTGCCTTTTCCCCCACCACAACTCC
Organism: Geodia barretti; assembly: GCA_030341885.1. Classification (NCBI taxonomy): domain Eukaryota; kingdom Metazoa; phylum Porifera; class Demospongiae; order Tetractinellida; family Geodiidae; genus Geodia; species Geodia barretti. The sequence continues at coordinate 39,796 of CASHTH010002938.1, forward strand.
CTTCCCTTTTCCAGCGATGTCTGCAACCTGAAGGTGGGTGTTATTGTGATTTATTGTACTCTTTACTTCTTTAAACAAACCGGGAGGTTGCTTGTGTCTTGTTTCTTCCAACACAGCTGTATCTCTTGCCTAGAAACAATGCAGCCATTGACTACAGGTTAATGTGTATGCGTGTGTTTATATTATTACAAACCACCACTACGAAAACCCAATGAAGGTGGGTGTCCTGTCCTACAATAATACTTAGATCCTAGATGGGAGTTGTTATGTACATACGTACCCATTCACCTTACACAACTCATTTACCCCCTACATGTATGTTATGTGATAAAAACCTGGATCTGACTTTTGACGACTCTTTGTTTTGACTTTCTGTTGCATATGAACATCAAAAGACATGAAACATTAAAATTAGATTTAAGTGAGATTACCTGGCAGTCACTTTTGAATGGTTACAACATTCAACCAGTATCGATTTCCTTAGTGATTCAGCATTTAATGAAGTATTTAACATTGTACTGTTCGTTATGAGAGTGTTGGATTGAGATGAGACCTAGATGTTTTAAATGTGACAAATTTAGAGTATCAGCAACATAACATGTCACACCTTTACAATGGTTCGAATGTGGTGCATAACATGAATCCCACAATCGACTCCAGATGTCTGCATTGGAACCTATGTATGTGTATACACACATAGGTGTGAGGTTCATACATAATGTTATTAGTACCAATATTACTTCATATGCAACTGGTTTCAGTGAAATATTTGGTACCCAGCACTGCAGCAGGGTGTTAAGAGCTGCAACTGCCTCACAACTTGTAGGTGTCAAGGTGCGTGGGGACATAGAATCCAACACAAATGCACTGTAATGTAATTACATACAAAATACATTGTTCAATACCAACATTTGTTGTTTTTTGTATACAACAATCAGAATCCAGTGCCAGATACTCCTTTAAAATAATAACAGGTGAAAGTGAAAATGAAAATTTAAATTCTATACCGGATGCAACAGGGGAAAAGTAGTGGGTGCTCAGAAGTGAAATCCATTGGCCCATTAGTGTTGATAAACTTCTTTTTCAGCTCACTAGACTCCTGCTTTAATGAATCCACTACTGCGGTGTAGCTGAGTGCGCTAGCTACCATATCTGGGGCGTTCTTAGGTAGCAAAATCCTGTCCATAATTGGTTGTCCAACAAGTGCTTGATAAAGAAAGTCCTTACCGAACAAAGAAGTCTATAACAGCGTCAGATATCCCTCTGTTAGGCCAGAGAGTCATGATGTCATTCATAAAAAGAACGCTTCTCCTCTTCCCCCTCATACAAGAGACTACTCTGTATAACATGTTTTATGAGTCAAATATCTATACCATTTGCTAACTAAAACATACTCAAAACTTTCTTCTTTTGTGTGTGCTTCACAGCAGCAAAATCTTGTTTTTTCACCAAAATATTCGACATCACCTCCAATACAACTAGTATGGTACCACTTAGAGCATGAATCGCACTGTACCATATCACTACTTGTCGTAATACCAGTAGCGGCACAGAAAAAACAAATACCATACTGAATGCTTTCGCGTACAAAAGCTGTCCTTTCCTCGGGTATGGCTTTAACATTAGATTCTCCTGTGAATCAAAACCATCACCAAATGCATACCTTTAATTAAAGTAAAACTTACTTTTGGTAAGTAATGGTATAATATGGTTTAATGTGGATGATTGTGGGTCAGTTGTCACCCACATGACATCTAACATTCCTTTTACATCTGTGCAACCACAAGGAAATATGGTTGTGTCATATCCATCCCGACGTAGCTCAGTGTGCTGCCTAATAGCAAATTTAGTAGCTCCGGCAACAAAGAGCATTTGAAGTATCCCTTTATGCAATATATAAACCAACTTAAAGTACACAAAATGATACATATGCTGAAATTCTGTACCAGAATAGCAACCAATTTTTGCAGTAGCCATGATCTCTGCCACAAGTGTGTACTTCAGTATGTCTTCAGTTGTGCCCTCATGAGGATGATTAGCATACTCCAAATCAGTAGATGTTGTGGGCAAAAATTGCTGTGCATCTTCTTTTGTACATATTTCTGCTTTGAGCTAAATATTTACACCAAAAAATCAGTGGAATATTTAAGTGAAAGCAGTGTTATACTAACCATTTCAAGGATATGGTCATAATGAATAATTGCATGGTGAACTGCAGCAAATCGCAAATCCATTTGGTGGCTCTCACTCCCAATACTAGCTGAACAAAACAGACAGTCGCCTACTAATGAAGCTCTACACGGTGCATATTCTTGTGGTAGCTTATCACTAAGAGTGTGCTTTCTCCTGTAACACAAGAAAAATTAAGTTTTAAAACTGCTATTTAGCTTATGTTTCCTACCGCCAATCTATCAAATCACTGGCTTCATCAATGTCTTTCAGCTCAGCTTCAGACAAAAAGAGGAGATCAACCTTCTCGCCTGCTCTTAGTGTGCGTGCTGAAAACTCATCCCAGCCACTGGCAGATGAGCACCATCTCAGCGCACTTTCTGCTGTCATCACCTTTACATGCATGGACCACATGGTAACACTAACACACATACGTACACACATGTACAACCTCGATAACAGGAGAACACTCGTCAGGACCTACATAATGCCAAAAACAATTAGATTGTGGTAGAGAATTGTCAAAACTACCTTCTGCTTCTTCATCATCCTCTGACCCAGAAAACAAGCTTGGTGTCTTGGCATGTGTCACAGCTGTTGGTTCCAATAGTAATTGTACACTAATTGTACACAAAACCTACATACATGTGTGTTTCTGCTGACTGCTAACTGCTAACTGCTACCACTCTCACTGCTGCTGTGAAACATGTAATACATAAGTGAGAAGGACTATAATAATAACACTGGTTTATGTACATGTTGTAGTAGTCAGTACAATTGTCAAAAAAGCACTGTAAAATAATTCTCATCTCAGCTGCTGTCATTCGTTTCTCTCCACCTGTACATTAACTAAATTAAGAATTGTACTTCTACTGAGGAGGATCATTCTTACGTTTAGGGTGATTTGGTCTCCGAAACCTGACTCTAGACTTAGGAAACCACGATGGGCAGTTCTCTGGCTGGTCATAAAAGTTGTTTCTTTTTTCTAAATAGCAGTAAGTAGTAATATAATCTGTAGTAGTAGTGTACATATTACATACCAAGTGGATTGAGGATTCTTGGAATAACTTTAGCTAATACATCATTCCTAAAATCTCGTGGGTCCGATGAAGAAAACACTAATGGATGTTCTCGTAAGACTTCATTATACGTCAAACATCGATTGGGCACTTTCCCTGCATGTATAATATGATAGATTCACGTTTTCCATGTGACAGCTTACTTTTACAATCACCATCATTATCAAAATTTTGACTTTGTGCTGCTTCCTTGAATAGGTTTACTGTGTCAGTATTTTCGGCGAATCTACGCATGCATTCTGGCCCTTTTGAAGTAGCAGATACGGAGCATTCATTACATACATACTTTTACATATGTACGTATGTACGTAGCATAATGATTCACCTTCCCAAATTATTTCCTGGTGTCCCTTTACACTCCTCCAATATAAAAAACAGAATGTTGGTTGGTAAGGATACGTCCTAGCCACCCAGTTTTTGCACTAGTTGTATAAATTCGAATGAATTACAAAATTCAAGATGTGTATAACACCTTCTTTTGAATCTGGCACCAGTGGCGTGAGTTGATCTTTCTAACCTAAAAGGGGGGAGGGTGGGGGTTGTTAGTTGGTTGTGTAATATTGCATTGTCATACTTTTTTCTGTTGGTGAGATGGTAGACATACTTTCCCATTACTATCACCATCATCTCTATTTGAACTAGCTTCTTTTCCATCTCCCTGTTCAATGACACAATCCCCTTACTTCAATCAGTCTTAACACGAGCCAGATTAGGGTGATGAGCCTCTCCACTCAACTCCTCCCTTTCATTTACATCACTCACCCTCTCTCCTTCATCTGATTTACACTTTTTGGTCTTGCCATCGCAGAAATTCTCCTTCGACCGCTTCATTTCTTTCCTGAGACCCCAAATCTGAGGGCAAGCAGCCAAACCAAGTGGCTAAAGGGTTACCAGTGACCTCTGCATGGGGAGAGGCTAGGAAACCACAAGGCACTTTAAAACCCAAAACAATATACCTTGTGATGTAACAAGTGAGTAATATGATCCTGGGAACTATGCAGTGAGTAGTAATGTTCAGGCAAGGTAGTTAAACCCTTAGCCAGCCATGGGCATATATATATATATATATATATGCCCGGAGCTTCCATAAGTCCATAAGAATTTATATATGGCTGTAATACTAGGCGTTGATATGTTATACATCAATTTCTGCTTTTTTAAGGAGATATATACCCATAGCGTCCAAAGGATTAAACGAAATACTACTGTCCTACTCTGGTCTCTCATCAGCACACACAAAGTAACTTTAATTGTCCAAGTGTCAACCTTAATGTTCAATGTATGAAGCAGTAATTAGTACGGTTCCTTAGGTCTTTAGCTCCAATGATGAATGCGGTTTCATCTAATGAACTAAATGGTTTGGATATGAAACAGACTTTCTGTGTGCCAATGAGAGACGATTAAACTGTCCTAGTTTCAACCTTAATGTTCAATGTATGAAGCAGTAATTAGTACGGTTCCTTAGGTGTTTAGCTCCAATGATGAATGCGGTTTCATCTAATGAAACTAAATGGATTGGATATGAAACAGACTTTGTGTGTGCCGATGAGAGCCGATTAAACTGTCCTAGTTTCAAACTTAATGTTCAATGTATGAAGCAGTAATTAGTACGGTTCCTTAGGTCAATAATGAATGCGGTTTCATCTAATGGAACTAAATGGGTTGGAAATGAAACAGACTTTGTGTGTGCCGATGAGAGACGATTAAACTGTCCTAGTTTCAACCTTAATGTTCAATGTATGAAGCAGTAATTAGTACGGTTCCTTAGGTCTTTAGCTCCAACGATGAATGCGGTTTCATCTAATGAACTAAATGGTTTGGATATGAAACCGACTTTGTGTGTGCCAATGAGAGACGATTAAACTGTCCTAGTTTCAACCTTAATGTTCAATGTATGAAGCAGTAATTAGTACGGTTCTTTAGATCTTTAGCTCCAACGATGAATGCGGTTTCATCTAATGAACTAAATGGATTGGATATGAAACAGACTTTGTGTGTGCCAATGAGAGACGATTAAACTGTCCTAGTTTCAACCTTAATGTTCAATGTATGAAGCAGTAATTAGTACGGTTCCTTAGGTCTTTAGCTCCAATGATGAATGCGGTTTCATCTAATGGAACTAAATGGATTGGATATGAAACAGACTCTGTGTGTGCCAATGAGAGATGATTAAAGTGTCCTAGTTTCAACCTTAATGTTCAATGTATGAAGCAGTAATTAGTACGGTTCTTTAGATCTTTAGCTCCAACGATGAATGTTATATTATCAGAAGTTGAAAAGAAGACAGTAGCGTTGCTCCTCCGTCGAATCTGCCTCCTGTTGAAGCAAGCAATATTGTGGCGTACTAGCTTCCTTGCTGCAGAGATGCAAACAAAAAAAACACAGCAAGTCATTGTGCATCACAATACTAGAGCTGCCAACCTGTACAGGCAACTGTCAGTAAAAACCTCAAGAAATATCTGTATAAAGTACCGTATAAACTAGTGAGCATACACGCATCGATGCAGAACTCGATCCGGTACGAGCCACGAGCAAAGGTTTATGTCTCTAGGTATGAGGTAGAGCTATCTCTCCGAGTGTATAATCAAGTAAAAATACGGAAGAATACATGTGGTTGGCAGCACTGCAATAAATCATAATATATTTTGGATCAGTCGAACGGTACAACAGAGTCACACAACATTGCAGAGTGAACAACAAAGCTGATGTTTACCACTTGTAAAGGCTGGAATATTCAGATATTCTTGCATCATGCCAATGCCAACACTGTCAGCAGTGTCGAAGCCTCAATAAGCCAGGACTATGTCCCCAGGTAGCAGATGCGGAGGATACCACACGACTCAGTAATCTGCGAGTCCCGTGCTTGCACTGTCTCCCACCTTTCCTCGGCGGTTCTTCCCTTACACTCACTGACTGTGACCAAGGTTCAGACTTGGTAGCCAATCCGGGCTCCATTAGGCAAGCTGGTTTCCCCGAGAGGTCTAGAGCATATCCTGTCGTTGGTCTTTTCGGTTAGGTCAGATCTCCTTATCGCTCATAGAAACCTAGCACGCTGTTTATGACTCAGTTTCTCCAGGTCTTTTACTTTGGTAGTGATCACCTTTGGTATCCTGTAAAAAGACACGTCCTTATCCCTTCCTGAACACTTGGAGCAGCCGAAAACTATGCAGAGAACCATTATGCCGTGTGGTGAACTGTACACTACTATAACACGCTGGATCTTCTTCTCCACTAAATGATAGTTAGACGCTGTTCGAGGTAACTAGGCGCGTAGAAGCCGA
>CASHTH010002939.1:0-52389 GCA_030341885.1 Geodia barretti
CCTCCACTCGGTAGCGGGGCTGCAGCGGGTCCTTCTCATCGATACGGATACGAAACATGTTCCCCTCCAGAGCCGTGACGTCCATCGTGAGCCTCTTGTCTGTGAGCGATGACACCACCTCCATCTGGCAGCCGAATTCCTCCAGATTCCTCACTGAGGACGGGTCCACTCTGTAGGGCGTCTCTCCCGCGGACTGCTTGCGGTTCCGACTGTAGGAGAACGTCACAGAATCACAAACGCAACAACACAGGTAAAGCATCGTGGCTATTCGACTTCTTCTCGAGCCGCTACGGCTCCATTAGCTCTAATTATCGCCCTCTTCATTAGCTGCTGACCGACCTGCAGAAAGAGCTCTGGGCTGCACGTCTTGAAGTTGTTCTTGTCGACGGCCACGGAGCCCAGCAGTAGGACCGACAACGACGTACACACCACCACCAGCCTCGCCGCCATACCTAAACTCTAGCTCGCTTTGCGGCTTTGTCGTTGGTGTGCGGAAGCGAAGCGACCCACGTGTGTCGATGAAACGCTGACGTTACGATGTATGAACGTAAGAACGTTATACAATTGCGCTACGTTGTGTGGTCACGTGAGATATGCTGAAAGTCACGAGAGCATCTCTCAGATAGATAGAAGGTGGACTTTCTGAGCTTATTTACGTCTTCCGCCGGGAGTTCCTGACAGCCTTCCTAGAGAGAACGAGCGGCGATCTCAGTGTGTGCTGGTGAGCTGAAGATTTATAGACGAGAAGGACAGAGTCAGAGAGAACGCTGCGCTACTCCACCACCGAAAGACATGGTGTGAATTTTGCACGTACTTCTCGCTGTTATTACAGGGTTTACAGGGGCGTTGTTTCTCTCCTCTGCCTACAACAGGGAGCGGAGCAGTCGGTACCGGACGATGTGGCCAGCAAATGTAAGTAGCCAAGCAAAGATGGATATGTGTATGTACGAATGTGTGGTGAAACAGAAGGCTCGAGGTAGCGGGGCAGTTTTCCTTGGGATTCCACAACGCTCCATCAAATTGACTGTCAGGGTCACACCATTGCTAGAATTCTCTGGAGACCTTTCACTTTACTTCCTCTTCTTACATCCTATGCTGTATAAATGTAGTAATGAAACTCTTTGTTGCCCCTTATATATTACCTCGCCCTCCATCTGGCTTCTCTGGCAAAATACACAGTTTCAGTTTTCCCAATCGATCATCTCTCTCTACGTGTTCCCCTGCAGTTGAGGCTGATGAGATTCGCAGGCTAAGCCACAGCTTCAACAAGCTGGACCTGAACAAGAATGGGTCTCTGTCGGTGGACGAGTTTCTCAGCATCCCTGAGCTGCAGCAGAACCCTCTCGTTAGGAGAGTCATTGATATCCTGGACACTGACAGAAACGGAGAGGTGGATTTTCAAGGTGGGCCACCATCTTTGTGAGTGTATATAATACATAATGAGACCAAGAAACCTGGCATTTGACTCTTTCAGTATGTAAGCTTTAAACAGTTGGTACATGTATTGGTGACATTGACGAAAGAAGTTATGAAAATTGGCCAGATTCACTCATACTGACTTCACAGGACCACATTAGCATAAGCCGCGCGCAGTATGAATATTGCTGAGGGCAGTACTCGCATGTGTTGTACATGTTTCTTAGAACTCAATGCCTCGTACATACAATAGTATAGTCTAAGATTGGTTGTGCATAAGATGAGTATTCATGTACTACATATGATGCTCACACCAACAGAGTTCATTCAGGGAGTGTCACAGTTCAGCGTGAAGGGAGAAAAGGAAAAGAAACTTAGATGTGAGTTGTACTTCTACGATGACTCTGTCTCTCTTTGCAGAGAAATTCCGTGTGCACTAAGACTGGTGATACACTACAACAATTTGCAGGATCCCATTCTTGTCTCACGCATGAGTTGTCAGAAAAATAATTCTTCCCCCTGCCTATTTATCCATGCTCTTCCTTCTCTTATCCACCCACGCGACCCCCTATACCCACCACACACCCTCTCTCTATATAATATACGCGACACAGTTGCATTCAGGATATACGACATTAACCAGGACGGCTTCATCAGCAACGGGGAGCTGTTCCAGGTCCTCAAGACCATGGTGGGCAACAATCTCACCGAGAAGCAGCTGCAGGAAATAGTGGACAAGACCATCCTCTACGCAGACAAGGACGGTGACGGCAAGATCTCATTTCAGGAATTCTGCGATGTGAGTAATTTTAGAGGTAGTCCCTGTTATTATGGGAGGATGTTTGTTTGTTGGCCTCAGGTGGTGGGAAATATGGACGTGCCGTCAAAGATGTTTGTCGAGATTCGGCCGGTCCCTCCCTCTCCTCCCTCTGCATCACCGGGGACACCCTAAAATCATTACCACCAATTATTATTTTTTTCACTATTTCACTCATCCACTATGTTATATATACAAATAGTGTCCCATACGTTGTAAATAGTGTGCACAATTGACAATGAAACTGTAAATCATGCTTGCGCATGCGTGTAGCTGCCAGAGAAAACGGTGGGCGTAGCTCTACGCTTGTACTTTGGCCTGCCAGGCGTGTGTGCCATGACTACTTTCTTCCATCTTCCGCGTGAGGACGTTGTTTTCTCCCTCATTTTCCCTCGTCTAGAGCCACAGGAGACGTGGAGACTCAGACTGGTCTGCATGGAGTTCTGCAGTCTCTGTGAAGAGTATTTCGCGGCATTCTGCACGTCCATTGCCTACGAGGAGCTCGTTTTAGAAGAAGCCGAGACACTAAGGGACAGAGCTTGCATATCGAGGGTTCTACTCGCCTCTCAAAAGCTCAAGAATATAAGTTTATGTCTGTCTAGACGAACAGCGAGTGCCGTGCTCAATCGAGCCAGCGAGTTGCTCGTGACCAGAATGTGGAACTCGCACACAAACTGGAAACTGGTGCGACTGTCGCTTGTGGCTGTGGACTACAGCTGTGATACTAACACGTCACATCACTCCGGTTGGGAAAGACTCGGGGAGAAATGTACATCGCTGAAAGAGCTACATATCGAGGATATGTGTCCATTCGATGACAGGTGTCTGCAGAGCCTCACCAGGCAGTGTGCCTCTCTTGTAGACCTGACACTCAAATCCCTGCCTGCTTTGAGAGGACTTTACCTCCAGAAGTTGGCAGAGACCTCCCACCATCTCACTACATTGAATGTAAGAAAAATGAACATCCAAACTAAAATTTTATGATGAAATTTGTAACTTCTATATATAGCTCTCGGGATGTTATAATATTGAGGTGGAACAGCTTCAGAGGACGGTTCGTTACTGCCACAATGTCAGGGGCCTTGACTTCAGTTCGATGTTTGCAGCAGTCAACGACGAGACCATTCTGACTGCAAAGGAGTTCTGCCCTCACTTGCAGTGGGTGTGTGTTACACAGTGCTCCCGAGTCACCCAACGCTACCTCTCACCACTCGTGGAGAGGGGGGCAACAGTCATTGGTGGAACAAACGAAAGAAGTAATCACAATTTTCATAAAATCTGGGGCCAAATCTAATCACACAATCCTAGCTAAACAGTTTTGTCTATGGCTCGATCACTTGGTGCCAAACATGTTCTGGTCTCGCATGGAGTACACAGCCACGTGAACTTCGTCGAAAATTTCCTGCCCAATGGCGGCTTGGACATCCTTTATCCACTGGGCGATTCGCGGGTAGCCCTCGCAATGGTCGATGTGCATCATCCAGAACTGAGTGAACTCGCAGATGGCCTGCAGATCAGCAATGCAGATCTCGTCTCCACCAATAAACTTCTTGTCCTTCAGAAAGTAGTTTTCGAGCATGTCTTTGCTCCTTTTCTGGACACCTTCAAGCTCCTTTAGCTTGTCTGGATTTGGAGTACCACCAAAGAACTTGGGGGCAAAGTACTACGGGGGGATATATGCATGCATTCATCACAATGTTGTACTATGCTATATATGTCTTTGTACTTTATTTGCGAGGTACCCAGCTGCTCCTCTGCGTAGGTTAGTACCATGCCACCCCAGGTACTCGTCAATCTTGGCCTGACGTTGTACATCTGATGGGTACCAGTGCTCCGGCAGATTATACTTCCTCACGAGGTACTTCAGAATGGAGGAGCTAGAAAACCAGACAATGGGAGGCGGGGTTATGGATAATGCGAGATGCCTACCTCTCAAACAGGCAGAAGTCACCATCACAGATGGCCGGGACTTCTCTGGTTGGGCAAACATTACCATATTCTTCATCTTTCTTGTGCTCTCCTGCAAATACACACGATAGTCAGTATATCGCGTGCTGCAGCTACACCCACCCACCTTCTGTCACCTTCAACGGATGTTTTACATGCTCGATTTTGGCAGCTCCCAGAAGAAGGCCGACGGCTCGCGCAGGCTGCGAGAGAAAGTCGTGGAAGAACGTCAACGAAGTCATGGCTCGGAGGACAACTCGGCCTCGCCAAAATTGAAAATGCAGCGTGTAAAAAAATCTGGCCAGCAGGGTCTGAGCGCGCATGCGTGTGCGAGCGTAATTTCTAAAACAGAAGCTCTAGCTATTGCCCTATAGTTTTCCTTCGAAGATGCCTCTGTCTCGCGCCATGTACACCATCTTGTGGACTTCGTCAAAGCTACACTGAATGTAAGAAAAAATGAACATCTAAACTGAAATTTGAAATTTGTAACTTGCTCTCAGGATGTTATAATATTGAGGAGGAACAGCTTCAGAGGACGGTTCGTTACTGCCACAATGTCCGGGGCCTTGACTTCAGTTCGATGTTTGCAGCAGTCAACGACGAGACCATTCTGACTGCAAAGGAGTTCTGCCCTCACTTGCAGTGGGTGTGTGTTACACAGTGCTCCCGAGTCACCCAACGCTACCTCTCACCACTCGTGGAGAGGGGGGCAACAGTCATTGGTGGAACAAACGAAAGAAGTAATCACAATTTTCATAAAATCTGGGGTCAAATCTAACCACACAATCCTAGCTACACTATTATATAGCTGCTACTAAGTTTTGTCTACGGCTTGATCACTTGGTGCCAAACATGTTCTGGTCTCGCATGGAGTACACAAACACGTGAACTTCGTCGAAAATTTCCTGCCCAATGGCAGCTTGGACATCCTTTATCCACTGGGTGATTCGCGGGTAGCCCTCGCAAGGGTCAATGTGCATCATCCAGAACTGAGTGAGCTCGCAGATGGCCTGCAGATCAGCAATGCAGATCTCGTCTCCACCAATAAACTTCTTGTCCTTCAGAAAGTAGTTTTCGAGCATGTCTTTGCTCCTTTTCTGGACACCTTCAAGGTCCTTTAGCTTGTCTGGATTTGGAGTACCGCCAAAGAACTTGGGGGCAATGTACTACGGGGGGATATATGCATGCATTCATCACAATGTTGTACTATGCTATGTGTTTGTACTTTATTATAAAGGTACCCAGCTACTCCTCTGCGTAGGTTAGTCCCATGCCACCCCAGGTACTCGTCAATCTTGGCCTGACGTTGTACATCGGATGGGTACCAGTGCTCCGGCAGATTATACTTCCTCACGAGGTACTTCAGAATGGAGGAGCTAGAAAACCAGACAATGGGAGGCTATGGATAATGCGAGATGCCTACCTTTCAAACAGGCAGAAGTCACCATCACAGATAGCCGGGACTTCTCTGGTTGGGCAAACTTTACCAAACTCTTCATCTTTCTTATGCTCTCCTGCAAATACACATGATAGTCAGTATACCGCGTGCTGCATTAGCTACACCCACCCACCTCCTGCCAGCTTCAACGGATGTTTTACATGCTCGATTTTGGCAGCTCCCAGAAGAAGGCCGACGGCTCGCGTTGGCTGTGAGATAAAGTCGTGGAAGAACGTCAAAGAAGTCATGGCTCGGAGGACAACTCGGCCTTGCCAAAACGGAAAAACTACAGCGTGTAAAAATCTAGCCAGCAGGGTCTGAGCGCGCATGCGTGTGCGACACGAAAAATGAACATCTAAACTGAAATTATAATGAAATTTGTAACTTCTAATAATAGCGGAGTTCTGCCCTCACTTGCAGTGGGTGTGTGTTACACAGTGCTCCCGAGTCACCCCAAATTTTTTTTTTCGTGATAAAAAGTTGGGTGACTCTGGAGCAGTCACCCAACGCTACCTCTCACCACTCGTGGAGAGGGGGGCGACAGTCATTGGTGAAAGAAGTAATCAAATCCAGGATCAAATCCTAGACGACGAGCGCGCGCTAAGCACATATTATGCGTACGTCGCGCTATCCTTACGCATGCGCAGGTAGCACATGTGAAAAATGATAAAAGCGCGCGCGTAACGAAGCCGCGCATGCGCACTTACACGACGTAAGCGGTCGGTCGTATACGTTTGGACCACTAGGTACTAGGTTAGCTCGCCTCCCGCTCGCCAATTATATAGCTGCGACTAAGTTTTGTCTGGGGCTCGATCACTTGGTGCCAAACATGTTCTGGTCTCGCATGGAGTACACAGCCACGTGAACTTCGTCGAAAAATTTCCTGCCCAATGGCGGCTTGGACATCCTTTATCCACTGGGCGATTCGCGGGTAGCCCTCGCAAGGGTCAATGTGCACCATCCAGAACTGAGTGAACTCGCACACGGCCTGCAGATCAGCAATGCAGATCTCGTCTCCACCAATAAACTTCTTGTCCTTCAGAAAGTAGTTTTCGAGCATGTCTTTGCTCCTTTTCTGGACCCCTTCAAGCTCCTTTAGCTTGTCTGGATTTGGAGTACCGCCAATGAGTATGGGAGCGACGTACTATATACGGGGGAATATGCATGCAATGTTGTACTATGCTATATAGAGTACATACTTTATTTGCGAGGTACCAAGCTGCTCCTCTGCGTAGGTTAGTACCATGCCACCCCAGGTACTCGTCAATCTTGGCCTGACGCTGTACATCTGATGGGTACCAGTGCTCCGGCAGATTATACTCTCTCACCAGGTACTTCAGAATGGAAGAGCTAGAAAACCAGACAATGGGAGGCGGGGTTATGGATAATGGATGCCTACCTCTCAAACAGGCAGAAGTCACCATCACAGATGGCCGGGAGTTGTCTGGTTGGGCAAACTTTACCAAACTCTTCATCTTTCTTATGCGCTCCTGCAAATACACACGTTAGTCGGTATATCGCGTGCTGCATTAGCTACACCGTAGATGGCTACACCCACCCACCTTCTCCAAGCTTCACCGAATGTTTTACGTGCTCGATTTTGCCAGCTCCCAGAAGAAGGTCGACGGCTCGTGCAGGCTGCGAGACAAAGTCGTGGAAGAATGTCAACGAAGACATGGGGCCTCAGCAAAACGCAGCGTGGATCGGTCTGGTGCCCCTCTCCGGTCCTTTGTGCGCATGCGTCCAAGCGCGCATGCGTGTTTGAGCGCAAGTGCACACACACTTCAAAAATCTGTATATACAAACTCTATTGCCCTACAGTTTTCCTTTGAAGATGCCTCTGTCTCGCGCCATGTACACCATCTTGTGGACTTCGTCAAAGCTAGGTCCCAGAGTGCTCTGCACCTCGCCCATCCATCGAGCGATGGTCGGTCTACCCTCACAGGGATCAGAGCCTGCCACCCAGAACTGTGTCAACTCGCACACGGCCTGGAGGTCCGCAATTGATATCTCGTCTCCACAGATGAACTTGTGGTCCTTCAGGAAGTAGGTCTCCAGCATTTTCTTGCACTTTCCGAGCAATGCCTCTAATTGGCTCGTCCTCTCAGGGTTTCCCTCTTTTCCAAGCAAGCTTGGCATAAACACCTAAAAACAAAAATTGAACTCCTCAGTTTGTGCAAAATTTGTTACCTTGCTAAATATCAGCTCAGCAGCACCAACTCTGAGATTAGAACTATGCCAACTCAAGTATTCATCTACTCTTGCTCTCTTTGCAACATCCGACGGGTACCAGTGATCTGGGAGCTTGTACTTTGTCACAAGATAGCGCAGAATAGCAGAGCTTGGATGAGAGACAGTTTCCTAGTCACACACACACACAAGCAGACAGGGAACACTGTATGACCGACCTTTCAGAGAGTGTGAATCCATTGTCGTCAATTGCAGGGACTTTCTTGTGGGGATTGACTCTCAAAAACTCCTCGTCAGTTCTGTTCTCGGCTGAGGAGAAAATGTTTGCAAACTCAATTTTTTTAGTGGGTGTCTACCAACCTTTGGCGATTTTTATCATCCGCGGCTCAAACTTGACGTTGTTTGCGTGCAGCAGAAGGAGCACTGCTCTCGAGGGCTGCGAGAAAGAGTCGAAAAAAACCTTCAGTCCCGCCATTGTCTAGCTCTTGGTCCGAAGGAACCACACCTTCTTTCTTGTTTTTACGCGCATGCGCATGTGCATGTGACTGCCCCACGATGCTGTCGTTCCTCTTCCACTCGTTTGCCTGGCTCTGCGTGAGCTACGTACTGTTTCTCGTCGTCCAGCTCGTCCGAATATTCCTGAACGACTGTGATCTTATCCTCTCCCTGTACGAGCGCTGGGGGAAACGGCCAGAGGCGGTGCTAGCAGGGAAAGTGGTGTGGATTACCGGGGCGTCCAGTGGGATTGGGGAAGCCATTGCCTACGAGTTGGCAAAGGCCGGAGCAAGGCTCATTCTGTCGGCGAGAGGCGAGGAGGACCTGAGGAGAGTAGCCAACAAATGCAGAGGTAGGTATCTTTATGGAGTTTTTTTCCTGGATTTTCTCCATTTTTTCTCCAGAATTATCCCCTATCTCATGTCGAGATGCCCACCTGGTGCTGGTCCTAGATCTACTGGATACAGAGCAGCATGGCCCACTAACTGCCAAAGCCGTTGAACAGAATGGACATGTTCGCTCTTTACTCTGACTGACTCAAGTGCTTGAGGTCTATAATTATACACTGCAGATTGATGTGCTCATCAATAACGCTGGGTCCTCTCAGAGAGCAGTGGTTCTGGACACAGATCTGAAGGTGGACCGAGCGGTGCTGGAGCTGAACACCATTGGCACTGTCTCCCTCACCAAGTGTGTCCTGCCACACATGGTCGAGAGAGGCCAGGGGAGTATAGTTGTTATCAGCAGTGTAGCCGGAGTCATTGGTAAGGAAATATCCAAGTATTAATAATACTTGATAATACGTGTTCTCTTGGACACTTCCCAGGTTCTCCGGGCTCTGCATCTTACTCTATGAGTAAGCACGCCTTGCACGTTAGTCATTCACTCTTCAACACTTCACCCTTGACTCACGAGCCGTGTGTTTCTCTTTCACTCAGGGTTTCTTCAATACACTGAGAATGGAGGTAGCTGAGAATGGTGTGACGGTACACATGGTGTGCCCTGGGCCTGTGGACACTCCGTACTTCAAGAGGCAATTTGGACCTGTCCTAGGAAAAGTTGGTACCAGACTCGCTGTGTTAACATTATGCATACTCTAGGTGTACTTGAACCCATGGGTTTCACTGACTAGCTGGTAAACGGTTATTCTTGTAGGGACCTGAAGTTATACGGGATCCAGGGAAGAAGGACAGAACTCGAGTGACAGCTGAGAGGTGCGCCCAGCTGACAGTCGTGGCTCTGGCTAACAGACTAGACGAGGTGTGGATCTCGAAAAACCCCATCCTCTTCTTCACCTACATGTTCCACTACTGCCCCCTCCTAGCAAACTGGTGGGCCAATTGTCTTTGATTGTGGGGTCCCTCCCTGTAATCATATTATTGATTAAAATGTTGCTGCAGGTTAGGCAAGCGAATAGGAGGCAATAGAGCAAAGGCCATCAAAGCCGGGGAAAAGGTAGATCCCTGGAATTATCATCATGTTCCCACTTCAGATGTGTAATTACGATTGCAGGTGATAGATGATTCTTTCTTTTCCTCCATGAAGAAGACGGAATAGGGTTAAACAGCACAGATATGTACATACTGTGTATACATAGTACATAGTGTAATAGGGGGATTTATTTCTTGCACTGATCGTTGAGTGTGGTGAATAGAGGCGAGAGGGTCACCAGTTTGAGGGCTGTCTGCACGTCGCTCAGCCTTCTCGTGAACTGGTGCTTGTCTAGAACCTTTGTTGGGTTCAGATCTCTTGCCTTGTCCGATACTACATACTTCACCTGGGGTTACGAGTTAGTGATACCGTTACTCTCCGTATAGACTGCATGTTTACCTGGTGAGTGTAGTGGAATAGTTCAAAGATGTAGCTTCCGTTGTCCTCTACTAGCCTGCCTTTGATGCTGAAGTTTGCCCCGGGAGACTGTAGGAAAAATGCTCAGTGAAACAATACGAAGGGTGTGAGCATGAAAACCTTTAGTGAGGATGGTGCCTTTGTAATATTGGCATAGTTGAAAAAGACTGGGTGGCCAGGGTTGAGGAGCTCATCAATATCTACTGCCTGCAGGTCAGGGGGTTAACGTGTTATAAACACACTGAGACAAGTAGTGTATAAACCTGGTCTTCGTCACTGGTGTCACTAGATTCACTGTCAGAGCCACTCCCGTACCCTGCATGTATAGGAACTCCATCCATTGTGATGATAGAGAGTACGCAAACACACCTCTGTTTTTGTGGCGCGCCTTCTTTATTTTGTTGTTGAGCCCAAGAATCTGCTTCTCGACTTTGCCCCTGGTGTACTGGTCTACTGAGAGGTACTGGTCTTTGGCCTTTTCAACCTGGCTGGCCTTCAGGGCTCGATATCTCTTCTTCCGCTTGCTTCTCCTCCACTTCCTCCGACCGTACTCCCACAGGAACTCCAGTGTCCACCAGAGTGGGAGGAGAGGGAGATAGAAGAAGAAACACAGCCCCTTACAGATGTCACAGCATGGCATAGTATCACTGTCAGAGAAGACAAGTAGTTAGGGGTACAGAGAGAGATAGTGTACACTCACGAGACTTTACAGGTGCATTCGTATTTCTTGTGGTACCAAGGCGTCTCATTCTTCACCCCTTTCCTCTTGTTGATCCTCATCTGTTTCCGGTGGAGCCGTCGAGCTGTCTTGGCTCCGTGACACATCCCGTTGCACGCCCTCGGCCGCCGCCAGCCCCTCTCGTAATCGCTCATTGCATTAGTGGTAGGGACATCGTCCTTCTCCCCTGTTATCAGCTGACCGACACACGAGAAACAGCAGAGGCAGCATCGCTGAAACGTTCCGGTCACAAACTTGTGAAGTGCCGGGCACCACTCGTTGGCGATTTTCTGCCACACTTCAAACGCAGCCTGTGCGGCCATCATGGTGGGCTCTGAGACTGCTGGGTAGTCAACCTCCCCAGTAAACATCATGTGGAGGACTTTGAGTCCACCGAGACAGATGAGGAGCCAGATGAACCAGCTGACCAACACAAACTTGCCAAAGTTGCCCTTCATAAAGTCCACAGCCTTTTTGAAGAAACGCAACCTCTTCCCAAAGTCTATGAAGGTGTCGTTCTTGTGGTAGGTGGGAGGTGGTGGACAGGTATCAGTCTCATTTCCACACTGCAGGATGCAATCATAGCATGGAGAAGGGAGATGGTTGAATACACATTAGCTCACAACACATCCACACTGGTCGTAGCAGAAACAGGTGTCTTCAGTCTCAAATAAAACAGTCATATTGTCCAGGAGCTCTCCGTTCTGGTTGCTGAGCTCAACTAAATACACAGAGGCAGACAGATAGCAACTGACTGAGTGAATGTATAGATCGTTTCCTACCATCGCACTTGTTGATCTTGCCAACGCTGTAGATAGAGTGCATGGTGAAGGAGAGGTTTGATGTCTGCTGTGGATCAAGTGTAATGAGGTCTTCAGCGACATAGTCTATCCCAGCCGTACACTTCACAACAGACACCTTAACAGGGAGCACACATAATAGCAATGCCACACTGCCAGCATCTGCCTGCCTGGTAGGATGCAGTGATTGTGCCAGTGTTCTGGGCCACAACTGTGAGCTCGCCCGACTCAGTGAGTGCTTGAAACGGTTCAATAAACGCCTCTATGATACGAGCAGGGGCCCTGTGGAGTGTATACAAATAGGCTGTTCAGAGTATAAGAGAATTTGAAGGTATACGTACAGGTGAGTGATGATCTTGAGGTCATCAGCTGCAAGTGTCACCACTACCATTGAGCGTCTCAAGCGAGCTGCCTTGAAGGTGAGGTGGCCAGTGGGCATCGAGAACTTGGTGTTGGTCACCGAGTGTAGCTTCCCAAATGTGAATAGCATGTACAGAGGGCGCTTCCCTTTCTCAATCTTATCCTATCGACCGCAGTATGCATCCTTATTGGCTGAAACACAACATGCAATATGTACCAACCTTGTCGTTCCAGTACAGGTTGTGTGCCTGCATATACAGACAGCTGCAAGGAAAAAGCACACTCGTAAAGACATTGTTTCTGTCAGTCAGGGGTGCTCCATATGTACCTGTGTTCCTTGTTGGTGCAGAAGTCAGACTGCCACCTGAAGTCACTATAGGTAACCCCCATCCTGTCACAAGTGTTTCCTCCATCATTGAGGGCCACCATGTTCTGATCGACCGCCAGCCACTCAGAACTCTTTTTCATGAAGTGTATCTCTTTCCTGTCGCGTAGTTCCTTGGCCAGGTCCGGGCTCTTCCCTAGCTTCCTCTGAATGTCATCCAGATCAGGGATGATTATGTACTTTGACAGGAGGAGTTTTGTCCGGGAAAATGTGTCTGGGTGAAAGTCTCCTATGTACTCAGCTTTTACCTGATCGGGGGGGAAATGGTCAGTATAAGTCAAGAGATCATCAAGCTTCACAGTTTCAAGTGTTCTTGTAGAGTTGCAAAACTTGTTAATGTCTCGACTCACTATGAAGGTGTCAGAAGATGCCACATGGCGGTGTGGGCCAAGCTCCAACGTGGAGAGTTTCTTCCAGTAGGGCTTGTCATCCAGTGTATACTGCTGCTCCTCGATGTCGACAAAGATGTCGAAGATGAGTCGTGGAGCCATCAACTCGTAGGCGTGGTCCCTGCGGGAACAATGATTGACACAGTAACGGTGCACTGTAGTTCTTACTGCAGTGGGGAGAGCCGCATGCAGTGTGCAATGGTGTGCCTTCTAGAGCCCATGCAATTGCCAGTGTTTGTCGTCGCTCGGTCAAACCTCTTACTCTTCCGATCACACCCGCAGCACACACCCTAGGTAAAGACAGACAACTCAACATCTAATAGTATCGTCATAGGTTCACCTGGCTATCAAATATCTTTTGTCCTGTAGGAGTATACTGTCTTCCACAGCCAAGCTGTCTGTCTTTGGCGAACCAATCAGCTCTGCACTTTTTCTTCTTCCTCATAATCTCATAGGGATGATGACTGAACGTCTGAATAATATAGCAGCAATGATCACAAGAAATTACCATCTCAGCCCAACTTACGGCAACTTTGTGCATGTCAAAGTGGATGAGGACTGGAGATTTCCTGACTCTGATTCTGAGGGGATACTTTAGCTGCACGTTCTTGGCCTTCATGGGATTACTGTTGTCCACCACTTTACTCACGTCCGCCTCCATGTGCCGTGACTTTCCCTGCAGGACGAATATTACAGCGTAGCTATTATCATCAATAATGTGGCATACTTCGTCTCCGGTGATTGTTAGGGCGACAACCAGCATTTTGGAGCAGGGCTCTCCAGAGGGTGTCTTTACGTCGTGGGATCCCACGCACTGAGTAATACTGCTCTTGGCTACAATTCCGGCCTCGAGTGGAACCGCACAACAAAACAGAAAGATCAGCAAATGAACTAACATGGTGTTCTCGCAACTTGCAGAGAAGCACTGCACAAGCGTTCCGACCATGGAAACGTAAGTTACAATGCGCATGCGCAAAGGTTCCAGCGCGCGAGTGTTTTGCTGAATCAGCACACAGCCCGGTGTGGAAAGAGATGTCAGATGATTTGGACTATGCCTTGGCGTTGTCCTTGCAGGAGGAATTCGAGAGAGAGAAGAGCAAGGAAGAGCGCGGCAATGATCTGCCAAAAATATCGACACAGAAACCGATCTCCGACCGCGCCTTGGCGTTGTCGTTGCGTAAGCAGTTCGAAAACGAACGGAGAGGCGAAAAAGAGCGGGAAACACCGACACGGAACTGATGCGTGAGCGCTACGACCCTAAACTGATAGTGGATGAGCGGTGGGAGCTGCTGGACCCGCATCCCAACATCCACGACCTCTTCGTCCTCTTTGACGCCATGTTTTTCGAGCGGAGGCTGGTCAACGCCGGGGTGGAGGTCCGCTGGAGCCCCAGAATGACTCTGTAAGACGCCAACACGTCTCTCTCTCTCTCTCTCGAGATGTCCAGGCTCAAAACTCTCCCTCTTCTTTTCCCCTCTCTGATGCAGCTGTGCGGGAGTTTGCTCTTACGAGGGGAGGGGAGGTCTGTGCTCAGTACGTCTGAGTGTCCCACTCCTGAAACTGAGACCCAGGAAAGATCTGGTGGAGACACTACTGGTGAGATTTACCATTGAAATTGCCTAATTTTGATGAGACTTTTCCATTGCCCAATAGCACGAAATGATTCACGCACTTCTGTTTGTGACAGAGAGAAACACGGTAAGCTACATACGCCACACACGTCCCTCGAGATTATCATGTATCATTCAATACAAGGATCACGACGGACATGGTCCAAACTTCTGTGCTCACATGAAGAGAATCAATGGAATCACTGGAGCCAACATCTCCATCTGCCACACCTTCCACCAAGAGGTAGTATAATAATTGTGTGTCTCTATAGTTGGACACTTTCAGAGGGAGCAAATTTGCATTTGTGGGCCACCCTCGAATGTTTTCTTCACAAATTTATTTCTCTTAAAAGTTTTTCCTGTGCAGTATTATACTAGAGTGAGTATATACTCTCCCCCTCTCTCCCTTCCCGATTTCCTGAAGGTGAGGCGGTACAGGCAGCACTGGTGGAGGTGCAACGGACCGTGTCGCGACAGAGCTCCCTTCCACGGCTGGGTGAAGAGGGCCATGAACAGGGCACCCTCTCCGAGAGACAGATGGTGGGCCGAGCACCAGATGACATGTGGGGGATCCTACACCAAGGTGAAGGAGCCCGAGGGGTATGGGAAGAAAACCGAGAAAACAAAGAAAGTCAAAGTCGAAGGAAACGAGAAAAAAGTCTCAAAAAAGGTGAAAACGTCTTCCAAGGATATTAAGGAGATGCTGACTGGGAAAGTTCGGGGAGAGGAAGAAAGTAGAAAGTCAAGTAAAGGGAAGAAGAAACAAAGTTCTCCCAATGACAGTGTTGATACTAAGGTCTTCAGTGGACCGGGGCATACGTTACGCGACAGGCCGGTTCTGTCTGACACTAGGCAGCCGTCGTCACAGAGCGAGCGTAGAAGGAGGCTCCTCGAGGCAGTGGAGAAGAGACAGCAAGTGGATCAGTCCAAGGGAATGAGGCGTAAATCTGGCGGGAGATTATCGGGTGATATCAGAGACTTTTACGCGACCTCTCCGTCACAGAATCAGAAGAGACTGAAACTGGAGGACTTTCGTTCCAGTACAAATGGACCAGTAGCCTCATCTGCAAGTAATTTGTCTTCATCTAGTAGGGACCTCCCTCCAGAATATCACAGTTCGTTGCCTGGACCAAGTCCTAGCTCAACACCGCAGGCGACCCCACATTATGATGAGGAGAGTGAAGCGTGTGGGGATGAGTGTGCGGTTGTTGACCCTGACAGTGTTGTGGTGTTGATTAGCGATGATGATGAGGGGGGCGAGAGTAATTCTGGAGATAGTGGGAATGTGCCAGTGGGGATGTGCCCAGTGTGTGGTCGTACGGACATTCCTCATGATGTCATCAATAGTCATGTAACTCTGTGTCTAGAAGAAGACGACCAGCAAGACCCAGCCTATTAAAAACACTCACATACAGCAAGAAGAAACTTTCTTACCACAAAATCATTTTATCCATCACACCATCTAATATCATCCACTGGTGTATAACATTCTCTGAAAACCGCCATGCCCTTGTACCATACAGTATCCTTATGACACGGTGTGCAGTTTGATATCAAGAGTAGGTCTGTACGAAACTGTATTAAGACTCTACATGATGGGGGGCACCTAGTGAGCCCGGAGGAGAAAACAGGGTAACCTAGAGGAGTGTCTGCTGCCTGAACAGTGAGGTTCCTGAGGAGCGAGGAGTGGGCCTGTATGCTGTGTCTCTCCTCATCATCGTTGGTGAGGTAGAGGAGCTCCAGCGATAGGTCGGCCCACACTCCCCTCACCGCTGCAGAGTTCAGCTGCCCTATGTGAACCACCTCGTCCTGTCGTGTCAGGACCAGAGCCGTGTAGCCGTCCTGAATATTCAGAACATATCATATCACGTGCATTGACATTGTGTGCCGACTCACATTTTCCTGCGATTTCCCTATGGAGAAGAGGTTTGGTGTTTGGTCCAGAACAGCACTGTTCCAGTCCGGTTCGCCCTCCCTACCGATGTGGCAGTGGTTTGTGTAGGTCTGCAGGTACTCGGAGAGCTCAGCACAGTCCTCAGCCTCACCTAGAGCTGCCTCGTCACACAGCAACTTTACTGCATATCTACAAAGTACACAAATCCCAGCACAACAACTAGCTTCCATCAACATACAGACAAGGCAGATTTGTACCTGTATGCTCGTAGTATGAGCTGATTCAAGGTTGGTCTTTGCATGAGCCAATTTCGATTTGTTGAGTAAGGGAGCTCCCCGCAAAAGCCGCTGTGAATGTGATGAGGTTTGGTTTTAGTTGTACTTTGATATGATTGCGGAACATCGGCGATGCTGTAACACATGAGACAGAGTCTCTTAAATGACAGTAATGACGGGGTGCCCCCCAAGAATGGCAATTGGTTGGAACTGATGAAACTCAGCCATTGAGTTGGAAACAAGGTGAGTTGTGTGCCTAGTTCATCCACTGTTAGTGGAAAATCCAGCCACTCAGCTGGATATGATAAGATCTCTCGAGAGGTGCTGTCTACTCCAGCAGTTGCCTGGTGGACCAGTTCCTGGGCTCTGGTGCTCAGTGGGATATCAACTGGTATCAGTCCAAACATTGAGTTGCCTTGGTCTCTGGCAGTACCAGTGTCACCAACACTCTCCAGACTAGTCCAGGAGTGTATTTCTCCTGTCTCTTCCGTCCCCTACTCTGTTTATTTCAGGTGGGTCCCTCTGGGGAAGAGAATCACCAGTCTCAGACTCTGTCACGGAACAATCTTGTTCCGTTTCCTCCACTTTACTCTCTGCTCCCTCCTCTCAACTTCACCGTCCCTTGTCCCCTCATTCAACCCTTCTCTGGGTGTTTGCTCACCCAGGTAGCAGTGTAGGACACACACAATACATTTGAGTAGGTTCCCAGAGAACCTCTCCAGAGCTCGTGGCTGGTCGATGACTCCAGTCAGAGAAATCCTGGAACTGGAGTATGTGCAGATCACTGCAGAGTCAACTGGCCTCATTGTGCTCAGTGGGTGACAGTTGAACCAAAAACCGAGTCTTCTTACGAGTATAAGCTTCTGAGAACATGTCGTCTATTTTCGAGGCCTCAACCGTGTGGCAAGATGTCTCTTCAATCTCCAAGCCCCTCAAGTTGATAATAAAGTAGCGATGGCCACACTCTAAAATACTGGCTATAATAGTGCGGTCCTGACACCTCAACAGGTAAAAGTCCCCAGGCTGCCCTCTGACTGATCCAGTAGAGAACACATTGAGCAAGGTCCTGGACAGAAGCGGCACATCATGTTGGTAATAGACGCTGTCTCTGGAGCTGGTGTAGGAGCTACTATAGTTAGTGAGACTCGGCCAGAATCGCTGGGTCCGAGGAAACGAAACTAGGAAGACGGGCAGCGTGAAGAGAGGGAGGAGAGGGGCGGAGATAAGAGAGGAGACTAGAGCTGTTAACACCAGTGAGAGGAGAAGTAGTGGGGATCCCACTGAGATTGCAATATAGACCCATCTCTGAATCTTTTTCCCGTCTTTTGTGAGAAACTTTAGAAAGAGTGTGAGCCCACACCAAAGTTTCTGGAGGAATTCGTGAC
This sequence comes from Geodia barretti, assembly GCA_030341885.1. Classification (NCBI taxonomy): domain Eukaryota; kingdom Metazoa; phylum Porifera; class Demospongiae; order Tetractinellida; family Geodiidae; genus Geodia; species Geodia barretti. The sequence goes on from CASHTH010002939.1 coordinate 17,968, forward strand.
CTATCTCCAGACCTAGTCCCACCAGGAGAGTCTGAAGCTCCACCCCTAACTCCACCCACCAATTACTGTTCTCCGGTAGAGCCAGTAGCAGTAGAGACACAACAGACACTTCTATCTGGGCTGACCATGTACTCTGCCACACCTACAGCACATGATGCAGAGCATAAGCTATTGCTGCATGTTGTCCTTCTTACTTTTCTGAATATTCTGGCTATTCCAAGAGCTCTAAACCACTGATTGGTAGCATTAAGATCAACACTCACAGTCAGAAATACAAGCATCAGTAATGGAAACACTGCAGAAAAGTCAATGTTCATAATACTCTCAGTTGAGAACATAGTTTGACAGACCATAAGTGAGGGCTAGCTGAGGCAGAATACTACAATAGCTAAGCCTCTTTCTCCACATCTTGTATCCCTGGATGTCCTCTGATGATTTCCACGGATGAAGAGGGTTTCTGAGCAGCCCCAGAACATAGATCCCCTGACAAACACCACTGATACTGAGGACAAGCCAGAGAGTAATCAGAATGGAACCCAAGACTCCACCAGCCACTGTCTTAGACCCCTCTCTTGCAGAGGAGCTGAAGTAGACCAGCAAAAGACTGATGAGCATTAGAACACTGCCCCTTAGAGATGACATGACAAGATGACGGGTGTGTGGTTTCCACTGTACTTTGGATGAAAGTCTCTTTGTCTTGAATAAGAGCCTGATTAGTGGGTTGATGATAGGGAAGAGGGAGAAGAGATCGTGACTGAGAAGATAGCCACTAGCAGAGGCCAGGAGGAGAGCAGCAGTAAAGTTGGAAAAGTGTGCCACTGTAGCCACCAAGACAGTTGATACCAGTGACAGCAAGAACATTATGCTAAGCCTGAAGCAAGTAGAGGAATATTGAGAGAAAGAATTGGTATATATGTTTACCTGAGGTCAGTGGACATTGGGGAGCCTCCCATGAGACGAGTCAGCAGCTGCTCCATGGCCCAGGGCAGCAGAGAATCCAGAGGAGGAAGACAACCAACCATCCAGCCCAGTGGGAGCAAACACACAGCCACATAGAGCAGTTGAACAGTCAGGTCTACTGTGGAAACATCTCTCACAGCCAACCTGGACAGAGAAAGAAAAATACATTGGGAAGGATTAGTTGCTGCTCAATGTGTATATCTCTCACCTGACAATAATGATAGCTAAGGCACAGGAGATCAAGTAGACAGCTCTGGTGAGAGGTCCCAACCCAAGCAGGTCTGTGGGTCTGTACATAGCCACCTCATGAGGATTGGAAATACTGAGAGAATAGTGTGAGTTGCAGAAGACCAGCCAGCCAATGGTACCCACTACCACAGATCCAGAGAGAGGTAGGTGGTCGGAGAGGACTCGAGGCAGAAGGGCGAGGGGGGCAGCAAAAGAGAGAAGGACACCCACGAAGAGGGAGTGGATTAGAACACAGACAAAATGCTTGGGGGAGAAGATAAATGAGAGAGAATTGTGGCTGCAGCATGATGTAATGTTGGCATCATCGTCGTCATCATCAAACTCCCTTTCTTGTCGATATCTTCTCATACTGCAGTAAACGCTCATTCTCACACTGACAACAGTGAGTGTGTGGATGAAAGCATAGATCACCGCTAAGTAGTACTCCCTCCATACTCCTAGAGCGTCTAGAACGATGAATGGGAGCGCCAGCGCTAGCGGGAAGAGATAGAGAGCGAGCTGTAGGAGGTTGAGGCGACATGGAGATTTCCGCAGTTTCAGTCCGCCTGTGGCCGTCCCCAGGAGCCGTCTCCAGGCCAGGGCGTGCTTGTAGCTGCTCAACAAAGGCACCACCGTCCGGTACTCTGCATCCCCCATGACTGCCTCGTGGGCGGCAAGCTCTTCTCACATTCATAAAACCGCCATCTTGTTTGTTTATCGGTAACCCTGACTGCAATGGAATGGGCGTGGCTGCTGACTGTGCACAAACAAGGTCAAGGTTCCGTGTGCGTGAGGACCAAGGCTCTGGCTCTCTCCCGTCTCTTTTGACGGTATATACATTAATGTGTGTTCTCACTGTGTTGCTTATGCAGCGAGTTTTCTTATTTTCAATTCGCATTTCTGTCTCTGCAGATGTGCGACAGTCGAGAATTCTGCCGCTCGTCACGTGACTCGACAATCGGGATCAACTTCGACGCCCTGGGCGACGTGGAACACTTCGAGCACGTCTCTGGCGACCTCTTCGACCTCTTCAAGTCGGGAGAGAACTCTGACGTGGTGTTTGTAGTGGGCGAGATGCGTTTCAAGGCCCACCGCATCATCCTAGCCGCCAGATGCAGCTATTTCAAGGTCCTCCTGTTCGGAGAGATGAGGGAGGCGAGGTCGGGGGCCGAAATTCCAATCGTGGACACGACCCCCGACGCATTTCATTCCCTCCTGGAGTATATCTACTCGGGGAGGATTTGCCTTGCTGATCTCAAGGAGGATGTGAGTGTGCCACCCTTCTATATGCTACCTCCCATCCCCACTTTTCTTCTGTAAACATTGAATCATTGATTAAAAAAACATGTTTGGCCTCAGGGCTTTCTCATCATAATAGTATATCCCATGCTGAAATATCTACTGAAGAACCATACTGTGCTACAGTTCTGCTCAAAAGATTGTTACTAGCTATACTCTCTTTCTCTTGTCCCCCCAGGTAATCCTGGACCTGCTGGGACTGGCCAACAAGTACGACTTTGCTCCGCTCCAGACCTCCATCATGGCGTTCCTGAGAGCCACACTCAACGTCACCAACGTCTGCCTCGTGTACAACGTGGCCAACTACTACCAGCTCCGCGACCTCTGCTTTGCCTGCAGCACCTTCGTTGACGGCCACGCCGCCGAGGTCATGAAATCAGACGGCTTTCTCTCGCTCTCTCTCTCGGCGCTCACCGAGCTATGCAACCGAGATTCGTTCTTTGCACCGGAGATAGACATCTACCGCGGGATAGTTCGCTGGGTCGGGCACAACGAGGTGGAGACTGAGGTTTCCCGCAGACTGCTGCAAGTCGTGCGGCTGCAGTTGATTCCAATGGAGCACCTCCTGGGAGAGATCCGGGGCTCGAAACTGTTTGATCCCGATCACATCCTGGACGCCATTGCCATGTGCACTACCAAACGCTCCATAGAGCTGAGACAGAGAGGCCTTCTGAGTGAGTCTGTCAACATACAGTTTACCCTATCTAACAGTAGTAGTTACTACTTAATGGCCTGGTAAAATTTCGCATGGTATTACAAAGTTTTGGCAGTTTGCTTGAATACATGAATATGACTACCCTTCTATACCTTCCCCCCTTCTTTCTCTGTTCTAGTTCCGGAGGAGAACATAGCTACCTCCCAGCATGACGCGGTGACGGTGGAGGGCCAGGTGAAGGATGCCCTCCTCAATGGAGACACTGAGAACTACAACGGAGAGCAGGGCTACACCACGCACACCATCAGTCTAGACAGCAGCAAGGGGATCACGGTCCAGCTCGGGCAGCCCTACCTCCTCAACTGCATCAGGATGCTCCTCTGGGACAGAGACAACCGCTCATACTCTTACTATGTACAGGTGAAGGTTTAGTTGCGTAAACTGTAGGACGAATGTAACGGTTGACAATTTAACTGAACTTCTAGTCGGCCACCTAATATATAGTTTCTAGACTCTTTCGCTCCTCTCCCTTCCCCCTATATCCCCCCCTCTCTCCCTTCCCCCTATATCTCCCCCTCTCTCTTCTCCACATAGTAACTCTACCGACTTCTTGACCTCTCCTCAGGTGTCACTGGACAAGGAGCACTGGGTGATGGTGGTGGATCGCACAGAGCACCTCTGTCGCTCCTGGCAGGAGCTCCTCTTCGACCCCATTGTTGTCAGGTCACCTGTATGTACGATATACCTAGCTCTTATTAAGACACTACTATAAGGAAATCATCAGTAAACCAGTATAATCATGCCTGCATTGCTAATTGTTTGCAGGTATGTGCGAGTGGTGGGTGTGTACAACTCGATGAACCGCAGTTTCCACCTGGTGTCCTTTGCCTGTCTCTACACATTCAAACCATTCAGACTCACCAATCGTGACATCATCGGTAAGACAACACCATCCACTACACCACATTACCTTCTTAAGCATGTCGCTACAGTCTCTGGAACTATCCATGCAATAAAGGTCGAACTTTGAAATGTACAGAGGTGTCCCCTAAAGTGTTCTATATATGGAGAGGTGTCCTTTATTTAGAGTGTCAATTATAAGAGCTTCCAAATGGGGATTGTAGCTGATTTTTTCTCTCTCTCTCTGTGTGTGTTCAGTTCCAGAGGAGAATGTAGCCAGTATAGCAGCCAGTGCGACAGTGTTGGACGGAGTCAGCCGGAGCAGGAACGCCCTCCTCAACGGCAGCACGAGAGATTACGATTGGGACTCCGGCTACACCTGCCACCAGTTGGGGTCAGGGTGCATCATGGTCCAGCTGGCCCAGTCGTACTGCATCAGCTCCATGAGGTATATAGACCATAGACAAGAGAGAATGGGAGAATGAACTACAATGGTATACGAACCGTCCGAGATCATGGAAGTTCTTTTTACAGGGGTTCATTTACTAATATGAACACTGCTAACTGATGTAGACACATTTGTGTAAAATCATGTACTCCCTCTACCCCACACTAGTAGCAACTGGCTACTGTAGAAACTTTTCACCCTTTTGCCACCCTGGTCAGATGTTTGTGTTTGAGGGTGAGCTCTAAATGGAATATATACCTCGTGCAGGATGTTGCTGTGGGACAGGGATGACAGGACCTATGGCTACTACATCGAGGTCTCCACCGACCAGAAGACATGGACGAAAGTAGTCGACAGATCTGAGGAGGCTTGTCGGTACCTAACTCCATATAATACACACCACGCAGCTTGTTTGTTGTGTGTGCATGGTGTTCTATAATTAGAGTCACTGAGTATGTGTAGTTTGCATGCTGTTATTATGTCAATGACTGTGTATGTATATAATACAGGTCGTGGCAGACTATAGAGTTTGAACAGCAGCCGGTGACTTTCATAAAGATAGTGGGGACAAAGAACACGGCCAACGAGGTGTTTCACGTGGTCCACTTCGAGTGTCCGGCGGCCCTCGATGTCCCCAGTTCCTCCCAGGACAACTCCACCTGCAAACACCAGCTGCAGCCTCAGTCAATGGACAATGATTGAGGAGACTCCACATCAGCAACTCAACACAACACTTAAACATTAATTCACCATCCCCTCGCTATTAGCTGGCTTCACTCACTTCACTTGCTGCTGCTGCATTCAGTGCAGCTCAATTTTAACCTCCGCAGAACGTGTGTCTCTCATCTGTTGTGCCGTTTTTTTTCTCAATTGGTGTACTATGTGATTTCATTGAAATTTGATACAGTGACTTGTGACATGAAGTATCCTGTGATCCAAGTAATACCTGTGAGCTCTAGCAGAATCAAAGTGACTGAATGAAACACTGCGTTGTTGTAGGACTACTATATATGATGGGAGAGAATGATGTGGCAATGCATTATACTTTCCTACTTAAGATGGGAGAAGAGTGAAGTGACAATACATGTGGCAATGTGTATAATGACTTTTGTCCAGGGAAGGGCCTTGCTTGTGTTTTGGCTGAATATTGTGACAGCCACAGTAGAGAGAAGCAAGGAGCAGTTTTTAGTACTACATCATATACCAGTGGTGCTGTTAGCTGTGATGAGTATCTTGACCTACTGCGAGTGGCTGTCAGGAGGAGGTACGGGCTCCTCCGGGTCAACCTTGAGTCGAAACAGTCTGCGAACACTCTGAGACAGAGACGGACGCTTCCCTCGAAATGCCTGCAGAAAAATGGAGACAAAAGTAGTGTTTGCTTCACAGAAAGACCCAGAAAGTGGGAAAGTATTGTTTTTAAAGGGAAAACATTGCGTGATTTGCTAGAAAATAACGACTTGTGTATAATGCAGTAATTACCCCACTCCCACCTGGCGAAAGGCTCTCATCTCAAACTGCGAAAAAATACACAAGTTCCCCCACTGTCATGGGACAATAATAATATATGCTTGAGGTTTGCCAAGGTACAATACAGGTATACAAGTATGTACGTACGTAGCTACCTGTTGGCTCTTGGTTGGTTGAGTGGCAGAGCTGAGAGAACCCTCGGCCGAGGACTCCACCTCTGACAGCAGCTCAAACACTCGGTCCTGCTGAGACTTGTCCAACGTCTGCCGATGGGAGAGAGAGAGAGAGACCACATACAATACAATCTATTAGTGCACTGGTTCATCAGCAGTCGGAAGGATTATGACGTATGATTTTAAACTTGAGAGCTGATGAGAAATGTAACTAATGACAAGATTAGGAGAGTGATATTACTCGGGACATTCGATGAGCATTCACATAGTTCCCGTGCTATGTTTGATACACTACTAATGCAGAGGCTCAGGTTCGTCCCTAACACAGAGAACAGGGGGTGGGGATCTGGTGTCAGGACCTTCTGTTGCGTGAGTCTGTCCAGCTCCTCGGCCTTGTCCAGTTGACCCTGCTCTCTGTACAGGTTACTGAGGTTCCGGAGAGTCGAGTTTACTGTAGGACTATATAGAGAGAGGGTGAGTGTAGTGGAGGAGGTGGGGAGAGGAGAGGGTGTGTGTGTGTGTGTCTCAAGATAGAGGTATGGAGTCCTACCTCTGGATTGGAGTGGACCTGAACCACCCTCCTGGTCCTCCGCCGACCAGGGGTCCCTGGGGTCAGACACATACTGTCACTTCTCTGGGCAGGAGGGAAAAATATGTTTTCTTCATTCTTGGGTTGACTGTACCAGATACTGAACCATTGTACTGAGCGCACAGGCATACACGAAAAAGCAGGAGTACACATTTTCTTACTTGGGAAGAAAATTTAACCGAGATTGGGAGAGTTACAGAATTGAACTGTTTCAGTCGTGTGTACCTTGGTGGTGATGCTGGTGTTCTCGGAGGAGGCGTTTGAGGACCCAGGCAGTGGAGTGAACTGGGGACTGGCCCGGGACTCCACCTGATCCTGGAGCCTCTCTCGTGTCCACTGAATCCAGGACCTGCGAGGGGAGGGAGGGAGGGAGGGAGGGAGGGAGGGAGAGGCCGCGTGAAACGGTCAGGAGGGTGGAAAAAAGAACGTTGGTGACAAACCTTCTTGTAGGTGGCCTCGGCTGCTCTGTACTTGCCTTGTTTCAGATAGCAATTTGCCTGGAAAAATAGACACACACACACACATGAAATTCCTACAGTTAGTCTGAACATATGGGAGGACTCACTAAGTGGTTGAGAGTCTTGGCAATGTTGGGATCATCAGGCCCCAGTTCTGTCTGATAGATCTCCAGTGCTCTCTGATAGTAATACTCAACCTACAACAACATTACATAATAAGTATGTCAATACTATAGAGTCAATTAGCTAAAACATGTAGCTAGGCAAGGTTCTTATGAGAGACGGCACTGAGTGGTTCCACAACTGACTTCAGCACAATTCCCTTCTAATGAATCAATGACGTCATCATTACCTCATCGTATTTGCCGAGGTGCTGGCAGAGGATGGCCAGGTTTGAGAACTGCTTCGCCACGTCAGGGTGGGTGGCACCCAGTAGCTGTGTGAGGTGGGGTAAGGGATAAGGGTATGTATATACGAGGACACACACAGAGGAGGGATAAGAGTACGAGGACACACACAGGAGGGATAAGGGTATGAGGACACAGAGGAGGGATAAGAGTACGAGGACACACACACAATATGCACACCTTTTGCCTGATCTCCAGGGCTTTCTTGCAGTAGGGTTCGGCAGTCTTGAAGTCTCCAATCTTCCCGTGGAGGACACTGAGGTTGTTGTAGTGGCGGCGACCGCTGGGTGCCCCAGTCCAAAGTGCTTCTCTCTGATGTCAAGAGTCTCGTGCAGACATTTGATGGCCTCCTTCATCTTCCCCTGTTCTCTGGGGGGTGGAGCAGAGAGGGAGGGGTTTCACTATAGGAGTTACTATTGCTATGTTATAACACTCTGTGTTTATGTATGCCATACACGATTTAAAAATTTTTCAAAGGGCACAATTTGAACGGTTTCCAAAGATAATCTGCAACTAACTACAGCGTACAGTTTGTGTACCTGTAGATCACAGCAAGGATGTTGAGCATCGCGGCCACGTCAGGGTCCTCACTGCCCTTCTTCTGTTTCAGCTCCAGCACTGCCTTCTTGCAGAATGGGACAGCTATCTCTGGCTTACCCTATGGTACAGTACATGTGTAGGGTTGAATGATAGATAGGTGAAGAAAAGAAAGTTAAAAGAAGCTACTGTATGCACATGCTTCAGTGTGTGTGCTCCATAATCGATGGAGCTCTAGAAGCAAAACTCAGGAGAGAGAGCAAGCACGTTAATGAGCATTTGGTGGTCTAATGGACGTTGGTAATTCAAGCAGCTGTCCCACGAGTATCCACTAACTGATGTGCTCTACAATCCAACATCAACATAAACACGATGAGTAGTGAATGCGAACACATGTTGCTGTAACCAAGCTAAGTGTAGTGTACAACTTTGAGGAATGAGCAACACATGTGGTTTAGACCACCCTAATCCTAAGCACTGCACACTCAAGATAATATTAGCTGGCCTGTCCTTCCCCCCACTTGCTTGCACAAAGTATGAGAGGTTGAGGCCACCACATTGTCTAAGGTCTAGTGAGCCCACCTGGTTGACGTACTGCAGAGCTAGGTGATGTAGGGTCTTGATGTTCTCAGGAACCTCGTAGTCAGACCTAGCACTGCTGCTTGTCCCTACTCCTCCACCTCCCAGACTGCCACTGGACCGAGAGTGAACCCCTGACAGAGAGACAAATAGAGATTGAGAAAGAGAGGATAAAACATGTGGTAGAGAGAATTTTTAGAGAGCTTCACGTTTACCAACAAGCATTATATGACAGACCACATTGTGTGCTATTAAGTTATACCGAAGACGGTGGAAATATTGGTGCAAATATCACAATATCGTACACACAACTTACCCTCTGCTTCCTCTTCTTGTACATCAATGTCCATTGAAGGACTCTGCTCCCTGGCTCCACGTTCATCCTGCACACACACACAGACACACAGACACACAGACACACAGACAGACACACACCATGCCAACAATGAATGAACGTGTACACACAAGACCACACGTTGCAACACAATATCATTTTCAACGTTGTCAATAACACCAACACTGCCTCTGTTTCCCCTCTCGACCATACTCACTGTTATATACTACCCTCCCTCCCTCTCCTTCCCTCTCTACCGACTCCCCCAGACCTTCTGGTTGGAGAGAGTAAACTCCAGTTGCTCCTTCTCCTCCCTGACTCTCGCCAGCTGTATCTCTGTCTCCTGCAGCAGTTGCTGGTGTTCGGCCAGCTCCTTCCTCAACCAGTTGTTCTCCGAGGCCAGTCTCTTCACCTGTGCCCTCAGCGTCTTCTTGTCTCCCTCCAGAGTGTTGACGTACTGTGCCATCATGTGCAACAGCTGCAATCGAGAAAGAGAAACACATTAAAGTGAAACCGCCGCTAAGTAAAGGACACTTACTTCTGCCCCATACCAATACATTGGTGTATAATTATTACCTCCGAATAAGGGGGCACCTCTTAAAAACCACTCTCATGTGTCCCTTATTCAGAGGTTTCAAAGGAGAGCGAGAAGAGTTAGTTTTTGTTTGTTCGTAAATAGAGAGGCTCTTGATCAAAACCTTGGCTGTGGCTAGCTCGACAGCTGCCCAATTTCTCTAATGGCAAGCGACACTACTCAGCAAGGAATATGGCTCTGTTCGTCAGCCACATTGACATAGATTGACTACCAAGTAAACTGAGCGTCCAGACCTTTAATGACCCTCTTCTCTCTCTCTCTCTCTTTTCCTGCCTGTCTGTCTCACCTTGGCCTCACTCATGCCGGCTCTCAGTAGATTCAGAGAATGACTGAGTGCATTCGTCTTTTCTGCCTTCACCTGCAGACCAAAGTCCTCGGGCACGTCCGCATCTCCCCAGCTCTTTTCACTCTCGACTGCGGTGGAGGAAAGAGAGACCAACTAGCAAAGAAGCGGGTTCGTTTCCTACCTGTGCTGGAGTCGAGGGAGGTCTTGGAGGTCTCGCCGCTGGCCCCCAGCGCCTCGAGAAGGACCTCGTGCTCGCTGTAGAGAGTCTCCAGGCCCCGCGAGAGGGTCATGGTGCTCTCCAGGAGAGCTCCCAGGTCCGCCGTGACTGTGCTTTCCGACGACGCAGACGAATCCATGAGTGCGGTTGGCTAGCTACGAGTGTAGTCTCTATAACATCCAGCCAATCAGATGCGCTAAGTCAGCAGTGAAGGAGAAAAGAGTTGTTTTTGTCGGCCCGCTAGCTAGCGGGCGCATTTATTAGAACAACGCTCCGCCAGAGCAGAGTCGGGCATGCGCAGTATACAATACAACATCAACAATATACACACCAACGGTTAGCATCTACTGTTCTTTTTCAGGTGATTGGGTTGAGGAACCGTTAGTCCCACCATGACCATCAGTCTTGCTAGCTGATGACATAGAGTCCTCTGTTGCTGCTGCTACTTGGGACACAGCTGGCAAGCTGTGAAATCTCTGCAGCCTTCGCTGTCTCAGTTCATCCACAGCGGCGGGCGAGCCCTCCCCGGGACCACCACTCCCTCCTTCTCCACCAGCAATACTAGCAGAGCTAGAATTAGTCTCTCCAACAGTGAAGAGCCCTCTCCTTTCTCCCTCCTCTCTCTCCTCTTCCTCTTCCTCTTCTCCCTCTTCTCTTTCTCTGCTCTTCTGTGGATCCAGCTGTCCGGCAGTGAAGCTGTATTCTCTCTGTCCCTTCAACAAGGGGCCTCGGAGGAGACGGAGGGGTTGACGAAGGGGCTGGATTAGCAGGGGGAGGGGGAGGGGCAGGTGACTGCTGTGAAGAGGCAGTGGGAGGAGGTCGGGAGTTAGGAACAGCAGTGGCAGGAGGATAGGGGTGCCCAGGAAATCCTGGTCCTGCTGCAACTCTGAAGAAACAGAATGACACACCAATACTGCATTACTAGAAATATTGGCAGCCGTTAACTTTACTATTAACTTTCGGTGATTAGCAAAAAAACAGCACTCCACAGGTTTTCCACTAAAATGTGCACTCAGTCATGTTTAGATGTTCGCTCCGTGAGTTTTGCTGATTGTAATATACTGCCAGTGCGATGAAATGGCAGATTTCTCCTAGATGTCACCATAATTGTATAATTATGGTGAGACTTTCTCTCACCCCATGTTGGTCATGACAGTGGAGTACTGCACCATCTGGGTGACCGCCGAGTCCAACAGTCTCTGGATATTCCTCAGAACTGCAATGCGAGCCTCGACGTTGGCCCTCTCCAATCCCTCCAGACTCCTCAGCTGGTCGTCTGTCAGACCAGCCAGTGATCCTCCTCCTCCCATTCCTCCTCCTGTGACAACCATGATGAGTAGGTCTAACCTTAGACTGTGTATATATACACCACACAGTGGATGTGCACCATTATTGCAGTTTTCACAGCTAAGACTGTAACATTCGCTATGTGAAAGGGCAACACTTCAATAGTTGGTTTGGCTTTTGTGAAACCTTGTTTGACAATGTGTTTGTTGGAAAATTTGAATGAAGTATATATATGCCTGACTCACCGAATGGTGGCTGCATCATAAAGGGTGGCATGGAGAAAGGGGTGAAGGCGGGAAACCCCGGCGGAAAGGGTGGAGGAGGGGGAGTGGTGTGAGGGTGTGCCGGCGGTGACATGGTGCCTTCTGATCTTCCTTCACCTCCGTTGTTAGCTCCTCCCTGGGCAGTATTATCTGTGAAAAACAAAAGAATGGTACATCGCTATGGGATACCTACATAGTGTTTTTGAGGTAGAAAATTTGGTTAATGGACTCATGATTGTGGGGTCAAAGGGGAAATTTATTTTCTCTGTCAAAAGTTTCCTTCATTTTAGACATTACACACCTCCGGCTCCTCCAGCTGCGGCAGCAGTGGGGGGCTGATTTTCGCGCCCCCTCAGCTGGGGGATTGGGGGGCGGAGCAGTCGGGGGGACCATCCCCGGAGGGGGGGCCCACATGTGAGGGTGAGGAGGGGGTGCCATCATTGGGTTGAAGAGACCAGGAGGAGCAGGGGGTACTCCTGGAGGTAGTCCACCTCTGACCCCAGGACCTTGCGGAGGTCCGTGCTGCTGCTGCTGCAGTCTTCTGTTCCTCCTCAGAGAGGCACTGTGGCTGAGCACATCCATTCTGAGAGAGAGAGAAACAGACAGACTCACTTAAACTCTTTCTCTAGTTCCCTCAAAACAAAGTAACACACAGTGAAAAGAGAGAGAAAGAGAGAGGGGGTGTAAGAAGGCGCCATTTGGGACAGCTGAGTATGCAACTTTTTGGAGAAACAGGGAGAAGTGTGAGGGAATGAACCCATGAACCCTCCGCGGTCTACAGTACCTGCAGGTGGGGCAGTTCTGCTGGCGTTGGAACCAGGAGCGGAGACAGCTGGTGTGGAAGATGTGTTTACACGGGAGTCTCTTGCAGCGCTGGAGCATGTCCTCTCTGCAGATGATGCAGACAGTGTTTGCCGCTCGCAGCTCCTCCTCGGTGGCATCAGGATACCTGGACAGAGGGTAGAGTGAGAGGGAGGAATAAGGACAGTCTCCTCGCGATAGAGACAAGAGACAACATACAGAGTGTTGAGGTTCCTGATGGCTTGGTGAGAGGACAGAACGTCGTTCACACTCTTCTGAAAGTGCCTGTAGTGAAAAAAACAAACAACTGTTGACCTCTTCCACTTTTCATGTCTTTGTAGAATAGCATCCCACCCACCAATGCACAAATAGAGCCTTCTCTCAGCTAGTAGCTTACTGCTGTACTAGAAATGCTGCCGTAATAGATAACACATGGCTGCCACAGAAAACCGGGTTAACTGCTCCCATAAGCTGGCTTTACAATGCAACACACTCTAGACTACTGACTACTGACTTGGCAGTGATGAAGATGCGCCGTGCGATGTGCAGAGGGATGAAGAGGATCCACATCATGAACAGCATGTAGCTCATGTACAGACACAGCTTCATAAATCCTGCACCAGTAACAGAGAGATCAACACTATCATTAATACACCACCACTTTACAGTGCTGCTGCAGTTACTGCAAAAGATCGAAAATTTGTTCACAGATAGGTAGGAATGATAAAATCCTTGCTCCCAAATTTTTTCACAGAACCTTCAAATTATCATTCTTCCTCAAAAATTTCCTACTGTTCACCCGACTCCTTCTCTTACCGACTCCAATGTCGACGTATCTCATGTAGATTGTCTTATTCTCCCAGGGGTCCTCGCTGCGCAGGTCGATAGAATGGAGGACGTAGTGGAGGAACGTATTGAGGCCCACCAGCAGCATTATGGTGTACTGCAGATAGGGAAAAAGAGTGCATTATTGCTTGGTACAAAACATTACTTGCAGCATACAATAGGTGCTCTGTATATTATATGTATGTATCACTAAGTACGGTAGTATAATACACTTAGATAATGGATGACACAGGTTATCCAGCATCATGCCTATACATTTGAGATTACCTCGAGACCAAAGACAATCTGAACGGAGGCTCCCTTTGTCCGGAGGCTGGCCCAGGAGTAGCGAATGTAGAGGAGATCAATGGCTGCCAGCAGGAAGAGGATTGAGACTGCACGGAGGTGGAACGTCCACGCAATGAGAGGACTTCGCTCCATCTGGGGAGAGGGGGAAAGAGGAGGAGGAGAAGGGGAGGGAGCGGAAAGAGGTAACAGTTAAAAGCCGTAAGTTAGAAGTAGCTGGAGTTAAGAAGAAGCTGGAGTTAAGATTGAACTTCAGAAACGGCAGAAGAAAGTAAGACAAGCGAGTAGAGGGGAGGGAAGATTAAGAAACGACCAGTAGGAACACAGTAGTGAGAAGGTAAGAGTCGAAGAGGGGTAATGTGGGAGAGATATGAAAACTATGTGTGGTGATCTTCTCACGTAGTTGATTCTCTCTTCAATGAGCCAGTGGAAGGCCTTGATCACAAAGAGGAAGGTGATGGTGGTCACGAAGCCAACCTGCATGTCCTCGTGGAACCCAGCCAGAAGAATGAACGTCTCCAGAACCATGTACCACGACTTCTCCACCAGATGCTGGGCAGGCAGAGAAAGGAGCGAGGGAGAGAGGGCGAAGGGAGAACAGCATGACAGGTGCACACACAGGTTATACATAAGTCTACGTACACACCTACCTCCACTTCTGCAGCTCTTAGAGTGCCAAAGAACAGGTTTTTGACGACAGTAGTTGTAACCCACAGCATCACTGCAGCCTGCACGTACAGTACCTGGAGGAAAGATAAGATAAATCTTGGCCCATTGTTTTTCCCGACAAAGGAGTCTAAATAGTGCGCACTGACAGCTACATACGGCCACGTGGGACTGACGCAGGTGTACTAGGAGGGCATTAGTCAGTGGTACGCACCCCTAGAGTCCTGTTGGAGTTGAGAAGGTAGACCAAAGTGGTGTAAAACTGCCGCTTCTGCGAGTACGCGTTGCCCACCACCAGCGCCGTCAGCGCCGACGTGGCCAGGGTAACCAGGACCATTGGCTTCATCTTTCCTCGACCAACCAGTGACAGTTACGGTACTCTCGTCTTTTCTTCAGGTTTTCGAGTTCGCTAGTGGGTTGTCTGGCCTTTTTGGACGCGGAAGATTCCCATTGGCCGGTCGCACATTTGGTGGGCGGAGTTTTAAAGGTCAAAGTCCGAGCACGTGTCGCTGCAAGAAAGCATGGCGTTCACGACAGAAGAGATTCTGAGCTACTTCACAACGACAGGCTCTAACCCGCTCACATCTCGCCTCCCGGAGAACATCGACATCCTGCCGACGCCGGGACGCGGGCTCTTCGTCCGCGGGAAAGAGGCGGCCGAGCGTCGGAGAGCGAGGGACTATTCCTTCGGACCCCGGGAAGTCCGAGACGACGAGGAACAACAGCTGCCAGGCCCCGGCTTCGGGGAGCCGGTCTACAATCTGGACAGGGCGGAAGACGTTGACGTAGACGAGGACTATTTCCAGCAGCTCTCGTTACGCTACGACGACGACGGAGCGTTTTATGGAGGAAGCGAGGCCGTTGTGTCGTTTTACGGACGCTACTCTTTCGCCAAGGACGACTCTCCGCACCTCCCCGTGACAGAACGGAGGGAGGAGGTTGTGCGTACGATTGAGTCGAATCAAGTGACCATAGTACAGGGTGCGACGGGGAGTGGGAAGAGCACGCTGGTGCCGCAGTATCTCCTGGAACACTACGCTGGAAACTGCAACACTGCAACATTGTCTGCACACAGCCTCGCAGGATAGCCACACGGAGTATTGCTCATTACGTGGCGCACACCAGAGGCTGGAACTTGGGCACTATAGTGGGCTACCAGATTTACAACGACAAGATGACCTCTGACGACACGCGACTGACCTTTGTCACCACTGGCGTTCTCCTGGAGAAGTTGATCGGGATGAAGAACATGAACGAGTACACTCACATCATTCTGGACGAGGTGAGGGGTTGACCCTACTCGTTGACGAGAGAGCACCATCTATTGGTGTAGGTACACGAGAGGAACCTTGAGACGGATCTTTGCCTACTTCTGGTCAGAAAACTCCTCAGAACCAACTCCAGACATGTCAAGGTACATATACGTATAGGCCATACTCCATATTGTATAGTTAGTTGTGGTAGAGCGTGGTCGCAGTGAAGAGAAGTGAACAATAATATTATGTAGTGGAAATTTTTCCAGCTCACATGAGGCTAAACTGCTCAACTTTACCAATAGCATCTGGTCCTCTGTCTCAGGTGGTGCTGATGTCAGCAACCTTGGAGAGCCGAGAGTACTCCCAGTATTTCAGGGTGCGGCTGCCGAGTCAGGCCACACCCACCCCCGCCCCCGTCCTCTCCGTTGATGGGAGGGTGTGGCCTGTCATGGAGTTCTACCTCGATGACCTCCGAGATTTCGGAGAGGTCTGTTTTACTGGGTGGCGGGAAACTTTTGGGATAAAACTTTAAAAGTGTGTGCGAAATTTTATGAGGTTGTAATCAGCAAAATTTTGAGGTTGCATTCAGCAGAAAATTTTCTTTTTAAGTAACCGAATTTCCTATCCCTCTAATGTTTCTTGCTGTACAGTAGACAAGAGAGATGGGTAGATGGGGTGGAGCTAGAGAGGTGGAGTTAGAGAGGTGTGTCTGTCTGTAGGTAGAGGGGCTGGTGGCTGACAACCCGCGAGTCAACCTGACCCAGAGACTGATGTGCAAAGCTCTCATCAACCACTTCAACCGGCTCGAGATGGAGGATCCCAGGTATATATATAATAATTATAATACACCTTCTTCTCCATCATTGTTCGTGAACCTCCCTCCTTCCCTGCCTCTCTCCTCTCCCTCGTCTGCAGTTACGGAAGAGGTGATTTCTTCAGAGGAACCGTCCTCTGTTTCCTCCCAGGGATGCCTGATATAAGGGACATGGAGAGGACACTCAAAGAAGACAACTTCGACGAAGTTCAGAGGTAGCGTGAAAATCTGAGTTCTTGTGAAGTGTAGCGGTTGGATTTCTTGTTCAGGCTGTCTATTCTTCCACTGCACTCATCCGTGTCACAAGAAGAGCAGTATAGAGTGTTCCTGGCTCCTCAGGATGGGACGAGAAAGGTATGTTTAGGTGATATCCTGCTATATTAGAGGGTCTTACCCATGTGTACGTTGTCATACACTCACTTACACAGGTCATCCTGGCTACCAATATTGCAGAGAGCTCCATCACCGTACCAGACATCAAGTATGGTGAGATTTCAGCCAAATTAGAAAATTTACTTGTTCCAAAAAAAGATTTTCAGCTATTTCAACCGAAAGAAGTTGAGAAAGTTCTTGTAGCTGTTGGAGCAAGTGCCTGTTGTGTCTCTCTCTCTCTCTGTGTGTATGTGCTGTGTTTAGTGGTGGATTTCTGCATGGTGAAGCAGCTGCTGACAGACCAGGAGACAGGGTTCGACCGACTGGTCACCACGTGGGCCTCCAAGGCTGCCCTCAAACAGAGGAAGGGGAGGGCGGGGCGAGTCTCTGCCGGCCGTTGCTACCGTCTCATCAAGAGAGAGTTCTTTAGGAAATACTGTCCCAACTACTCCGTCCCCGAGATGCAGGTGAGGGGAAGAGGGAGAGGGGTTGGTTGGAGCGAAACTCATTCTACAGCTCCCTCGATCACGCACCTGGTAGAATATTATTCTTAGCTGACCTGATGGTCATGCGGGAGAGAGGAAGAACCCAGTTTTGCCGGGAGTCAAACTCACGCGTTGCGACTGAGTTAAACTCCCGTACAAAAGTCTTCCCCAATCATACATACTGTCAGCAGTCTTGCCTTGAATCTGGCAACCTTGCACTGTGTCAGGTTTATTCTATATATTCCCGTTGCAGCGACGGAGCATCGAGCACCCGGTGCTCAAGACAAAGAAACTGGACATGGGCGAGCCGACGCAGATCCTCTCTCTCGCTCTCCAGCCTCCCAGCAAGGTGGACGTTGAGAAAGCCGTCACCAACCTCAAAGAGGTGTGTCAGTGCACTGCTAGTTTGCTATGTAAGGAGTAGGGGGACAGAAATTGCCTGATTTGGAGGCACAGAGACGACAAAATTGAGCCAGATAGAGACAGGGGCCGCTAAATATAGGCAGGATGGGGCAAAAGGTGCGAGACAGAAGTGAGATGGGATAGGGATTGCAGAATGAGGGGAGGCAACGAAATGAAGTGAAATAGAGACAAGGACCGAAAAATATCCTTCTGATCCCCTCAGCTTGGAGCGCTCACGGTCACCTGTGGGGGTGTGGTCAACCCGGCCGATGGAGACCTCACCTTCGTGGGCTCCCTCCTGGAGGCTCTTCCAATTAGTGCCCGCCTGGGGCGCCTCATTCTCTTGGGCCACGTGTTTGACTGCCTGGAGGAGACCGTTGTCATAGCAGCTGCCCTCAGCCAGAGGAGCATCTTCACTGGCCTCTTCAATAACGAAATGAAGGCATACAGGTATTGGTGGCTTCTTCTTCATGTGGCCGGCCCTTTTTGATGTGGGATGAGTGTGTGTGTACAGGAGTGGATATGTATGCATTTTTGATAGGTGGCCAGTGAAGTGATAGAGTTTCATCAGTGCTTAAGGGACGTTGCTTTGAATATGGGATTACTTAATAGCGCACATTAGCTGTTTCCTGATTTGCTTGCACATTGGTGTGTGTATACCAATTCCCCCGCCCAATGGAAGAACTTTCGAGGGTGGTCTGATGCACTGAATTATTCTCGCCGTATGGCAATGTAGGTCGAAGATTGGTTGGATGGAGAGGACCAGCAGTGACTGCATCGCAGTTCTATTTGCCTACAAGGTACCCCCTACCCACCTACCCACTCCCTTCTCCTTCCCCGCTCACCCTCTCCCCCTCTCCCCCTTCGCTCACTCCAACCAACCCTCTTCCCTTCCTCTGCTCTTTTCCTTCCTATCATACAATCTCTCCCCCTCTTCCCCTCACAACAGGAGTGGATAAGACTCCAGAAAGTGGGCTATTTCAGTACCAGCAAGCGGAAGGAGGCCAGCTGGTGCAGTGACAACATGCTCCATCTCAACGGACTGAAAGGGGTGGCGGACACAGTTCGCGACCTCTCGACCCGACTGGCTCGCTTCAGGATCCAGGTCCAGCGAGATCTGGCAAACACGTAATGTTTCTCTCCTCTCTCTCCCTTATTCCTCTACACACGGTCTCTCTCCCTCTCTCCTCCTCTCTCCCCCTTATTCCTCTACACACACAGTCTCTCTCTCTCTCCTCTCTCCCCCTTATTCCTCTACACAGTCTCTCTCCCTCTGTACTCCCTGCATGCATCATGTTTCTTACCCGTCATCTTGCAGAGAAATGAACAAGACAGATATCCTGATATTGAAGGTGAGTTGAACTTCAATGGAGCGTCTTATTGACAAAATGTGTGTGGTTAGCGCTATAATGATATTTTCAGGTGGTGCTGTGTGGAGCGTTCTACCCAAACTACTTCCGATGGGGAGTGGGGGACGAGGAGGTCAACCGACGATTGTTCTGTGGACACAACCACTGCACCACTGTCATGGTCAGCTCAGGATACTACCCAGTATACTATAGTATATTGTATCAGGGGACTTGGTCGGAAATTTACGGTACTTACCCCCTCCCCCCAGTTGGCAGGACTCCCAGCTAACGGCCCGAAGTACGCAGGAGACATCTGTACAATGTTCTCTGACTGTGTGGAACCCAGAGCTGATTTGCGAGGGAAAGCTCTTCACTTTGACGGCAGCAAGTATATATACTCCATATAGTCATTTTAATGTGTGCTATAAGTTTAGCATAGCCTGTAATTCTGTACTTTTGTACTCTGATGTGCTGCAAGCATTTCTCCTCTTCCTCCCTCCTTACCTCTAAACCCTACTGTCATCTCCCCCCTCCCCCTCCCCCCCCCACACGCCCTCTCCTCTCCTCTCCAGGGTGTTTGTGGAGTTTGAACAGAAGAAACAGAGGGGACGCCAGGCCGTGCTGGACTCAGTCCTCATTGCCCTGAAGAAACGCCAAATGAGAGAGCCTCTCGCCCTCTACATCGCTGAAAATATTCCCGAAACATTGAAATTTAGGTGAGACGAAAGTACCGATATGCAGTACATAATGGATGCATAACGTTGTGCCTAATTTGGTAAGTTGTATATACCTCTTGTGGTGGAAGCTGTATGCGTCTATTGTTTGGCCATTTGAAGGAAGTTTTAATGGGAGACTATGTATGTAGCTGTTGAACATGCCCTTATTTGTATCTAAAACGTAATCCATTCAGAGCGTGACAAGGAAACGTCAGTTTAATTGGTGGGGTTTTTTAGTCTATTTGTTCTCCTTGTGTCGGCCGTATGCACTACGCCTGAGCAAACTGTGTGAGTGTGTGAGTGTGTGTGTGTGATGTATCTCTCTCGCTCTCCCAGACCACCAGAGGAAACAGGAGAAGAAGTGCGTGAAGATTTCAGCTCCGACGTGGCGGAGATCAAACCAGTGAGGGAAAAACTCTCCAGAACCCCCTCTCCCCCACCTCACACACACAACTCTATTGACACCAAAGTTTGGCTTTCAAATGCATGAGAATGTGTGTGTTTGAGACATTCTGAAAGCAAGTGCGTTTGAAATGTTAGAGCGCATGTGTCAAGCAAATCAGTTCTCTTCAACACTTGTCCCCCCCCCCTGCCTGCAGGCAGAGATACCTCGCAGTGGAGAGCTAAAGGTGATGGTCACTGATGTAGTGGATGCCGGTCATTTCTGGGTCCGGCGCTGCGACAGAGACACAACGAGAGTCCTGCGCGACGTCATGTCCTCCATCGCCAACCGCACCCTCCTCCCGCTCACGGGGGACTACCTCAAGTTCCAGGGAACGTTCTGTCTGGCCATGTTCACCAGTGACGGACTCTACTATCGAGCCAGGATCGACTCCATCAACATGTCTCACAACTGCGCCACTGTGAGAAATGGGGAAATTGTTTAGAGCCCCTGTAATTAGGACTGTAGGTAGCAGCAATTTAGCATAAAGTAGCACTGGTGTCTTATACATATTTTCCCATGATGCAAGCTGTCATAATCGAATTGGAATAGCTGTCTGATTGCTCCCATTGAAAAGTCTTGTCCTGTCCTAATACCGTGTGCTGAAACTCTGTCCTAACATTCTGTCCTGAAACCCTGTCCTATAACCACCGCAGGTGACATTTGTGGACTACGGGAACACGCAGACAGTGTCTCTGGCGTCTCTCACACGACTGCTCCCGCGCGAGTGCCAGCTCCCGGCACAGGCCCTGGAGTGTTACCTGACCTGTGTGAGGCCGGCCCCCGCCCACTCCACCGAGGGCTCCGCCTGGGCGGACACCGCCAACGCCTACTTTGATGAGCTGGTACGGGAGAAGAGACTAGTGGCCAAGGTTAGTAGATTACACTAGAGAGGAGGGGAGATGGAAGAAGAAGGACAGCGGCAGTGTAGAAAGGAAAAGGCAATGTGTTAGTATCCCTTTGTGAATTGGTATGTTTAGTCAGACTGCCGAAATTGAAATTGAATATCAAACTTCCTTGTTGATGTAACCTCACTACAATACACACACTGTAGTACTATGACCACAGTCTCTGTAGTTCTAGGTAAGTGTCTTCCTGCTCCGTAATAATGTGCCCAGGTGTTCTCTCGTGTGACTGACACACTGAGGGTGGAGCTCTACGACCGAAACAGGAGAGACGACGTCAGCATCAATGAGATAATGGTGTTGGAAGGTTATGCCACCAAGTGCGAAGAACCCTACCTCTCAAAGGTTATGGCATAATGCTCTCTCTCTCTCTCTCTCTCTCTCTCTCTCCCCCTCCCTCTCTCTCTCTTCCCACTTCTGTTCATACTTCCTCTCTTTTTTTGGCTGTTGATATATGTTAATGGTAAAAAAAGGACCAAGAAAGTCTTGGATAAAGCGATAAAGCTCAAATTTTTTTCTTTTGAGCGTGTTTTTGCTGCTGCTTCTACTTGCCCCTCCTGTCTCTTCCCCTTTGCTCCCCCCCCCCCTCTTCTGCAGATAGCGTTTGCGCAGATACGTGCCCAAGAGAAGGCGGAGCAGGCAGCGAGTCACATGACCGCCCACCTGGAAACGGAGGGGGAGGAGCATACTCCAAACCCCTCGCCCCCCTCACATCCCCCTCCTACCAAGTCGTCGCCTGGGTTACCAATTCTGTGCGTCGGGGCACCAGTAGCCGCGTCAACAGATCTGCTCGCAAGGTTGTGTATAATTACATAATATTGCAAAACTTAAAAACCTTCCAGACCCACCCTATGTGTTTCTTCCAGAGTATGTGCAGAATCTAAGTTCCTAAGTTTGTTGTAAAGAAACCTGAATGGGTTTTTCTCATAGTATGGTTTCCTATATGCTCCCTGGGCATGACCTGTGTGTGAGAAGGGGCTGATTCAGGCTGACCACTCCAGGAAGGGGCCAGGACAGTGGTTTTGAGTCCAGATAATGAGATTCTTTACTGAATGATGTCATGCACAGCCACCACAATGAAATTGGTGCTTGTGGTTGGAGTGAGACCTTTTTGCTTTCATCAGTTGCTGTGGCTACCTCGACTTCCTCGTGTTGTGATTGTCGCTTCCTCTTCCACTTGACACCTCTGAGGGTGTTCCTCTCTTCCTCATGTCCTGGAGTCAGCTTCTTCCTTTTTCATATAAACTTTCCATTTTCTATATATCCGTACAAACATCTAAAAACTAACTTTGTCCAGATGTGAGAGTTTCACTCACTGCTGGTGACCGCTGTAGACCGCTGTAGAAACTGTTCTCTATTGAAAACTGAAGATAAAAAACTTCCTTTCTGTTTCCTCTTCTCGCCAACATGATGCTTTGCTCTTCTCTTTTCCTTCCCCTTCCTCCCTCACCTATATACCTACCTACAGATAAACCTGAAGGGACCGTCCTCTCCGTATGAGGTCAAGTTCTACTGCATGACCAACGTGGGTTCCCTCCGTCCGTCCCACACGGAGAGAGACTCGGTCAACTCCGTTGTCGTGGACCCGGAGCCCCAGACCAAGCACGAGAAGATGATGGTGGCTGCCAACGTGGCTCTGAGCCCCTCGGGGACTACCACTCTGGCGAGGGAGACCACACTCATGCCCAGCATCCTGGGTCTTCCCTACCTCATGTGTCTATTGTTTGCCCCCTCTGCCGAAATGAGGTGGGGTTCCTGTGTGACTTTTGTTTGCCCCCTCTGCCGAAATGAGGTGGGGTTCCTGTGTGACTTTTGTTTGCCCCCCTCTGCCGAAATGAGGTGGGGTTCCTGTGTGTCTATTGTTTGCCCCCCTCTGCCGAAATGAGGTGGGGTTCCTGTGTGTCTATTGTTTGCTCCCTCTGCCGAAATGAGGTGGGGTTCCTGTGTGTCTATTGTTTGCCCCCCACAGGTGTGACGTCAAGAAGCGGCGCTACGTGGGAGCAATCTGTGGGCTGGGTTCAGACCCCATCACCGGACAGAGCCTCCACCGCGATCACGACATTGAGCTCGTCTTCGACGCCCTCATCTCTCAGGAAGACCTCGGAATAGTGAGAGAGTATATATATACATGGGGCCTTGTCGTATGAGTGTGGACTGTAGTGTAACTAATTTTTCCGTGGACAAACAGAGACCGTTTGTGTTAGTCTCACTTGAGAGTGGTTTACTTACATAAAACCAACACTGTCTGCTCCACTGCACTTTGTGTGTTTATACTGCCCTTATAAGGCAAATGCAATGCTATGTAGATAGCGGTGCTTGTCCCAAGGTTAGTGATTGGGTATGTAAAAACTTTCATTGTTTTTGTCCGTGTGGTGCTACATGCAGGTCAACTGTGTGCGGTCCTGTATGAACATCATGCTGTCCACGGACCCCAGCGAGAGGGACGTGGTCGCCTGGGGAACCGATGCCGTGAGAAAGATACAGAGAGAGGCCAGATATAAACTACTGGAGTGAGTCTCTTTCTCCCTTTCTTTCTAGTTCAAATTCTAAGATTTTCACTTTTTACTCTGATCTACATGTTCATACCTTCTGTATGGTCAGAAATTTTCTCACGTGGATTTCTTTGTACAAACATTCTTCAGCTTGAAATACTGCATGTGTATGAATGAATGTGTGTGTGTGTGTGTTAGTGGTTATACAGTGGGCTGTGGTGTGTGGTTTGTTTGCAGTCAGAAGGGGGCATTCACACGAAGTGACAATGAACATGAAAGTCACAACAATCTGTACAACTGACTGAGGTCCAGTTGTCTGTTGGTGGTGTGCCAAACAATGAATATGTCATGCACTCCAGATCAGGACACCACGTGTATGAATCACACGTCAGGATAAAGAACTCGGGATTTATAATATGACTGCAGTCTTTCTCTCTCACCTGGCACAGGTTGCTGAAACGTGAGAGAGAGCCGGCCAACCCGTACTCCACACCCAAGAGAGGCTGGAACCAGGTGTCGCCGGGAGACGTCCTGTTGCCACAGCAACCGTCGGCGGGGGCAACCCCGGGAGACGGTGTGGAGGAGGAGGAGGGTCCGGACATCCTCGTCCCCTTCCCCCTCCTCAGCGGGATAGCTCTCTCGGGGATGAGACCCAGAGAGGTCAAGGGGCAAGGCAGAATGAGCATTGGAGAACTAAGAGAGGCAATGAGAGAGCTTCACTCCAAGGCATCCAAGTAAGCTTTTCCCCTCTCCCCTCATTTTACACATCCCTGTTCTTGCCTTCTCTCTCTCCCTCTCTTCCTTCCACACACTCCTGTTTCTAGTTTTCTTGCGTCCATTTTTACTTATTCTGCTCCCCTGACCCCCACTCTCTTCTGTAATATTATATTCACACCTACAAACCCCACGTGGTTGTTGGTGGCTCCGTGTTCCTTACCTCCCTGTGTGTCCCCCTGAAGGTCTGAAATACCGGAAACCCTGGTGTGTGTGTTGTGTGAGGCGACTGGACTCAGTTTCTCGACACCGCGAGAGCTGCTGGACCACATCCACGGCAAGTCCCACATGGTAAGAGAGAGAAAACTGTGGGACGACGGACTGGCACCCAGTATCGTATCCGAGCTCCATGCCACACCAAACCAACAGTAATATCCTGTCACCACTACAATATCTACTTTTGCCTTTTTCTTTTTTTCCTCTGTATACATTAGTCCAACAGATGCGATTCATACATTTTTTCGTTAAACTTTCATTATCTATAATATATACCGTCTCACCAATCATCCATCATCATCATCATCAGATTTCGTCAATGACTGCGTGCGGAAGCCGCCGCGCGGTGTGTTTACACCGCGTGCGTTAGCTTTGCGCTTTGATGGCCGCCGCCCTATAAAGGCTGACGGAAAAAGCGCGTGGAAGGTTTATACTTCCACTTCTAAACCAGGGCAGGTATATATTCTATCTTATCTGGCGGATCGCTCAGTCAACTTACTATGGCCGCAGTTATGGCAGAGTACGCCACACTAAGCGAGGCTCTACCTAGACAGCAGCTGCCGTCCCCTCCCTCCAGACCCAGCGACGCAGCTGCCGAGCCAATGGCCGCCTCCAAGCAGTACCGAGTCAAGAACGTCGACATGAAGGGAAGAATCATACACGTCGGGTTCCTCGAGGTCTCGGAGATCGGCGTCACGTTCAGTTTCGAGCACTACCCGGCAGAGGCCATCCACTGGCCGCTCAACTGCATCAGACGCTACGGAGTGAACGCAGTCACTGGCGTTCTCGCACTGGAGGTCGGGCGGCGCGCACCCACGGGCGAGGGGCACTTCGGTTTCCGAGCGGACGAGGCGGACGAGATCTGCACCGTGTTGGACCACTTTACCAGCTCCAGCGGTCGCCTGTGGCAGGTCTAGACCGGCGCGACTCTTCCTTCTCCGTCCCTAGTTCGTGTGTCGTTGCGTAACGTGTGTCGTCCGTGTTCGTTTCTCGTGTTTGTGTGGAGCGGGCCCCACACCACTGGCCCGCTACGTACTCCGTGGTGTGTTCGACCCTTGTTTTGTCAACCTTACTGTTTACCAACAAAGCCCACTCACTTCACCCAGAGTTGTTTTTCGTTTTCTTGAATAGCCACAGGAAAAATTATGTTGCATTGCAATAACATGTATTGTTGAAAATTTTAAAAATAATCCAAAATCATTGAAACATGATAACTGGTAGTGGGTTTGGCTGTTGACTGGCTTCTAGTGTGTTGTAAAGGGCATATCATAGCATATGCTGTGGTATCTGGGTTTGTATTTACTGATATGTGCATGTCCTTGTAGATAAAATAAACAATTGAGTTGGGAACCAGTAGATTGAAAGTGGAATGCAGGAAGTAGCATTTGTGATATACAGCTCATATTGAAAACAGACTTCAGTGTATTCACACCAGCACTAGGATGTAATTTGCACAGTGAACTAGCGACAAACCACATAAATGGGCTGCTAATGTGAACACTGCTGTTTCTTCCACATCAAACTACACTGCTTACAATAGTACTGGTATTTCCCAAGACTGCATTGGTTGTGTTACTTGATAGGCAATCAGAGAAGGGATCACCTTTTCCGCCTTTACCAGCTAGGGGTATGTATGGAACCGAAAGTGCAGGCCTATCCGGGGAAGGCCTACATGATTGAAGGGTCATGTCTCCAGTTTTAGAAGGTAATACGTTGTAGGGAGTGTCGGGTGTTGTCTGTCACCTGTTCCCATCCCTCTTGGCAGCCACTCCACCAGTGAAAGATCCATGCTACAATACGAGGACTAAACAGCAACTGTTGCCCCAGAACTGTGCTCATCCAATGGGCTCTGTTTGTTTGCTCCCTCTTAAATGTGCAATAAACAGGAATGCTGCCTGTGTTGAGCAAGACCCAGCTGGCTTTTGGACATAGGCTAGAGTTAGTGTGTAACTGGAGGACCCTAAGTGGGGTTTCAGGACTTATAAATTGATGGAGATCTGATGTGGATGGTGTAATGTTCTTAGAGAAAGTAGCTCACATGTTGTGCACTCTCACTACTATTGTGCCTCCCATTAGCTTAGCTTGACTTGTAGCAATATGTAACATGTAAGTACATTGGAAGGGAATTATTGCTTTGCTGGTGCATGGGGCCAGAGGTGTTCCAAATATGGTTAGTGTCCTGGCTTTCTGGACACTGGAAGCACATGGTGTGGAGAAGATGGTCCAGTATTTATTTGCCTCTAAAGGCGAGCATTGTGATGTTCAAGGAAGAAGCTGTGACCTCAAGTAACTGTTGCTTGCTTTGAAGCCCATTATTTCCCACCAATTACAATACCTCATCCTGTATGTATATACACCTCACACCAACTGCAGGAAAGTTTTGACAGCCTTCTATGATCTTGCTAGTCTCACCTATGATCTTGCTATGATCTTGCTAGTCTCACAGACTGTTGATACAGTGGCTGGTCTCTCACTACCTGCTTATCACCTTATCACTGCTTATCACTGGTGGACATTCCCAGCATTTTTCACCTCCCTACACCCACCCTATTTCCTCAAACCACAAGAGAAAGGTGGGTCCATCCACAACCCCTTGCACCCTTCTGTGGAGACCTCATTACAGACATCTAAAATGGCATTCCTTGTTGCCCTGTGCCAAATTGAATGTGTGCATAGACCTTAAAAAGTGTGATGAAAATTACATCTTTGGAGTCTACCTGATGCACCACCCTTCAGTATATCGAACTCAGCTGGCTTGCTCTCTGCAAGTGGTCTTCGTGCAAAATATTTTGGAATTGTATTTGAATGCTCCAAGATGGACCGCATCTCTAGCTCTCAGATGAAGGGAAACTGAGGCCATGCTGTAGAGGTGTTGATCCATATTACATTAGTTGTCACTAATAGCAAAATATTATCAATCAGTGCCAGCATGTACATAAGTGGTTGCATTAGCAAACAGTGTGGCCAGCCACCCATCTCCCTGTAATGAAGTTAGAAAACAAACTCCTGTAGCTAGTACAACCACTGTAATATTATACACTGTAGATTATACTGGTAATGCCCTAGAGGAATTTTTAAGAATGAATGTGGTTTGTGAGTGCATTCCACAATTGGTGAGTGGGAAGGAAAAGTCTTTGATGTTCTGACCCAGCCCTCACTAGTATGCCATCATCCACACCCAGTATATTATTAGTAGAAGATAGATATTTTTTAGAACTGTTAGATGCTGTGTTCAGTCCCAGTGGGATTTGCAGCCTCCAAACTGCACAGGTATCATTAGTTGTGGCTGTTGAAAGATTAGCTGTGGTTGACCCTCAGTCTGAGATCCACTTAGTGCTGAATACACCAGTAGTCTAGAAGACTGCTGCTGACATCATTGTGTCGGTGCATAGTCATACAGACTTTAAAAGAGCCATCCAAATGTACACCGCAGCTTTACAGCAAGCTTTGCAAGATTACTGCCCCTGGGGAGCTAGAATATACTACATAGACTGTCATGGGGAACTGTCTCCCAAGGTTACTAGTGAAAGAGACACTGCTGTGCCTATTAAGGCCTACGCTACTCCTTTCACATGCAGGGAGAAATCTCCCTGGGTTACTATGACCAAGACACTGCTATGTGCCAGTACTGCATGTGAATTGAATTCATTGAAGTTGTGGAACAAGTTGATTAGATGGCCACATCAAAAGGGGTGGGTGCTACAATTTGAAAGCATGCAAATCACCCAACCACAGTACCTCATAAACCCCTTCACTTGCACCTTATTTGACAACCACTTCAAAGAAATGGCCCATGAAACTTTTCTCTACTGCGTGCAGTTTCTCAGAGTTTGTATGCCTCCAGTCTCAGTGTGTGCTCTGGCCTGTAGCTGTGTACATTCAGCATTGCTGGACTGCTGGTGCTGTTGGCAGCTCAACGTGCAATTTATGTGAGACAAGAAGCCCATCCCGTTGCTGCAATGTTTACATACACTTATAAACCTAAGCACCAACAGATACAAACGCACACACACAACTGAACACATGCAACTGGGCTCTAAAGCACAGTTATTGCAGTCTTCCTCCCACTTCATGGCCTACGACTTGCCTTAAATATAGACACATGCACACATACATAGGGATATTTAACTGCATGAAGTTGCACATGCTAATAGGCATCAGGAAGTTGGTGCATACACTGTGCCTCCTTCCTATGCAGAAGAAAGCTTCAATACAGGTATATACTCAGTATGGTCTCTATAAACATAGAAACATGAATAATCACACAACGCGCGCATGCGCGCGCTTCTGCCAGTGCGCGTGCGTGGGACCATGGTGGCGTATCCAGCCCCTCCCCCTTCGGGTGTGCATATGCGCGAAGCGAGCGCGATGTAGCCATTCGCGCGCGCTCGCTCGCCGCGAATGTGAGTGCGCATGCCCCTGTGCAAGTCAGTCGCATAACACATTCGAGAATACAGTAGACAAGAGTCCAAAAAAATCTTCAGTGTCACAATCCAGGGATGTTTGTTTGGCGAGCGGCAGGCTCGCACATTGTATTGAAAAAGCCACACTGCCAGCCATTGTCTCCCTTGGTCCCGAGGCAGATGAAACAGAACTGGACACCACAGCGACACACCATGTGCTTGCACTGGGCAACATGCTCGATGAGCATGCCACACTGCGGGCAGGCACGGCAGCTAGGTGTTTTCACCCCAACAACGTATTTCTCCTTGGTTTCTCGAAGGATGCGCAGGCGATGATCTTCGTTACTGCACTCCTCGTTTCCACACTTGGTGGTCCCGGAATCTCTCCACTCGTGGAGACAATGCCAGCAGAAATCGAAACGACGGCCCTTCTCCTTGGAGCAAAGGCGACAGGTCAGACGTTTGTCTTTGGGATTGATTCTTTCGCAGAGGCTCTGACAACCAGGACATTCTTGGATCCCCATTGCCTTCTTCAGGTAGTTTTCGGAAATCCTTGTCTCGAACTCTTTCTGTTCGTCTTTCGATAGCACACCGAAACGACGGACTTCAATGTAGCTCCATTCCTTGTTGCACCGGATGGTGGCGTTGTCCGGGTCGACGTAAGGGCAGAGGAAGATGAATTTTCCGGCGGTGAGCAGGCTGCGGCAGTAAGTGGTGAGTGAATCAGGTGCAATGGCATGACCACACGGCATCTTTGGCTCTCTTTCCCTCTGGATCATCATCCCAGGTGATCATGTCTGGTTCACTTGTCAGATCAACCAAGTCATCAAGCTCCTTTGTTGGTGGTGGCTCATCAAAACCTACCCAACAGATGGGGACACATTGAGTGCACGTACAAACACATGGATAATTCTCACCTCCCAAGAGCCTCATCACCATGAACAGGTTGGAGCCATGCAGAATAGACGGATAGTCACTGATCCGTTTCTCCTGCCTTTGCACCAATTCCTTGCCAGCGTGAATCAAGCGCGACTCTGCTGGAGGAATGCCCGTTTTCTTCTCCAGAAGAACAAACAGCTCGTCGATTGTAGCGTCCTGCGAAATATATAGAAGCTCTAGCAGTGCAAGACGTCGCACCATTCTGCAACTTACTTTGTGCACGATGATGGACATATTTTCGCCTTTTATACCCTTGATGAACAGTTGATACTTCGTCGTCCCGATTTCTCCAGACATTTTGAAGACGGTCACGCTGGAAAATAGAGAAGGAAGACAACGAAGTCAGGGTCATTCCCTGGGACAACCCCACTATAATGACGTATTGATAGCGAGCGCTCTCCTCTCTCCTCTTGATCTTGCATCGTTAGCGCATGCGCATCTCGCGTCGAAAAAATGGCGTCTGGCGATCAGGCTGTTTCTTTGAGAAGGTAGGTATATACACCTCTGCGTTAGACTTCACTGTAGATCACAGAACACAGAGAGGTATGTAGTATGTCTACAGACAACTCTGATATCTCCGTATCCAGACTGAAAAAGGAGTACCAAAAATTGAGTAAGAGCCCGCCTGCCGGCGTGGCCGTCAGTTTGCCGTCTGATACTGATATGTACGTCTGGGAAGCCCTTTTGAACGGACCTGATGATTCCGTCTACAAGGGTTCGTGTATTCAATCACTTGTTGTAACTCCTATCTTTGCTCTGTTTGTAGGTGGAGTTTTCAAAGCAAGAGTATGTGTTCCGTATCCCAATTTTACCTACTAAATATTGTGTATTTCAGACTTTCAGAGCAAGCATACCACTTAACTACTAACAATTCAGTGTGAATTATCCAGTCAAGCCACCTGAGGTAGTCTACATTATAATGCATATACAATATCAACAGTAATGGTACATATTCACGATATCGTTGCATTCCAGGTACACTTTGTTGCTCCGTTTCCCTACCACCTGAATGTGAGTCAGAGCTCGGGGCAAGTGTGTCTGGGTCTGCTGGGAGTCGACAAGTGGGAGCCATCCTACATGGGAATGGAGCACATCCTCCAGGCCCTGGTGGCTATCCTCATCCGCCCTGAGCCTTCCAGTGCTATGGACCACGAGCTCCTCAACAACTACCACAACTTCTCCTATAGGTACAGCGTTGAGGCTCAGAAGAGTGCATCGAATGCTGCCAAGACTTTCAAGAAGTAATCTTTTGAACCTCTGCTGTTAGTGTGTCCAATTTTCATTGTATCCATATACATAATTATTTTACTACACGACAATAGATTGATGATCATGAAGGTATAATAAAATAAACAAAGAACGGACGTACAAGCACACACCGCAAAAAAAAACAAGGAGAATCAACAACATTTACTCTTCTGAGGTGTTTGTTGCTGCGGTTTCCAAGGGACGACACCTGTGATTCTCCTCCCCGTGTGCTGGTAGGAATCTCCAGCAATGGAGGCCAGCTGTCCGGTAGTCTCTGGTTCTGCAGCCAGATCGACGTAGTCCTCCGGGAGTCCGTCAACCTTCAGTGACGACAGCTCCATTATCTTGCACACCAGCAGGTTCATTGCCTCCTCTGATAGCATTTGATACGAGGTTTATGATGCATGACTAATGTTATAGTGATCGTTCTAGAATAATGAGGCCTATACTCTTGAGTAGGTAGTGGGAGTCTATAACATGTCCTCATGAAATGGGATGTCCTGCAGTCAATTTATGAGAGGCTTTGGAATGTCAAGCTTTGATGTTGCGTGTTCATTTGGCTAATCGCCACAAAATATCTTAAAGGGTGCAACAGTTCTGGTGTGCCTGCATAAGATTGCAGCAAATTGTACAGCCAGGGCATGTCGATTATGTCACGGCACCACACATTGTACAATATGCTGTAAAGTGGTAAATGAAGGAGCATGCAGATTCCCTCTGGGGTAATTATATTATGGAATCCAACCAGTGGATATAGGAGATTTTTGAGGTTCAGTAAAAATACCCAACCTGTCGCCATACCTATGTTTTTGTTCTCTTTTGCTGAAGTGGCGAACCTGCACAAATAAAGATAGATCGCATGCCGTGTTTTACGTTGCCAAGGTGCATGTATCAAAATTCACACTGTATAACTTCCTAAATAGCACTAAAGTGAGTGAGCATGGGCAAGAGTGTGCCATATTTCAGTGGGTTAGGAGTATTTCGCTCAGTGCAGTGCCATCTGTAATATAGAACAGTTGCTCAATTCAGACAACACCAATCATAACCCTTGCCCTATTTACAGTTGGCTAACACTGCCAAAAAGCACTGCTAGTATGAGATGGCCCCATTTACATTACAGAATTCACACAAGTGTAATATTGCTGCTGTTGCACCTATATTAGGACCCCTAGCTCACCATGCTGTGATGCCGTGTGTCTTGCAGAAAGCATCTAGAGTTGCCTGGTCCACCTGGTGGTCGTCCAAGTCACACTGTAGCATGGGAAACAAACATTTCCCAATACTGACAGTCTTCCTACACCCTGCTCATCAACCATCATGTCCACTTGTTCGTAATCATGCGGAACTTCTGTTTAATAGCGCTACTGTATACCTTGTTGGCTAGGAGGATGATTGGTATAGAGCTTCCATTCTCCAGCATTACCTTTTGGTTGACATCGTCCAGCCACTGTGGGGAGCGGGGTAGGGCACTGTCAATACCAGCACTACTAGAGCATGGCACAGTTTGTTATGGTCGGTGGCTTATTGCAGTATGGACCGAGCCCACTCAATACAAATGAATTTAGTACTATATACAAACATACCTTTAGAACGGATTCAAAGGTTGCTAATCTAGGAAAGAGACAGAGTGAATTCATCTGACACACCGACAGGTAATAAATAAATAGTGTATGCATACCTCTTTATATCAAATACTATGATAGCTGCAATCCTGTGTGGGAAGAGAGGAAGATAAGTTTATTACGTTTCAATTTTGGCGAAAATATGAATAATTCTTCCAGCTGAAGGCAAGGAATGGGTTTGTAGTCAAATTCAGCAAAGTGCAAGACTGAGTTAGCGGAAGGCAAGGGGGGTTCTGTGGAAGCAAGACTAAGACTAACACTTACGCATATTTGTAGTAGACTCTGGTCATGTGGTTGAACCTTTCATGGCCAGCAATGTCCCTGTGAACAAGGCAGGGCACTATAGTGATATATACTCACACACAAATGGCAGAGCTCAACAAAACCCCAATGTGCTAGCTTCTGCACTACTCTTGCATCATTCCATGTATTGTACTAACACTGACTGCTAAGGACACCCAGACATGCAGGCACTCCAACATTTCTCCAGGGAGGAAATGGTGCCCACAAGTGTGATAAGTCAGGCAGTACTGTCCCCTGATCTAATTCTCATACCACCACCCTGAGATCAAAGCCTTGCACCCACCAGACTGTAGATTGGCCCTCAGAGGGCCAACCCCGTACCTCTCCCCCACCAATCGTATCCCCCATCCCTTGCAACTCATCTCCATCGAGGTTCAACCCGCAAATTGCATGGCGACCCCTCACCTGGTAATAGCCAACGCCAGGTGCGGCGTATACATCCGATGCCACCCCGGCGAACCCAACTGCTCACCTCCTTATATTGCCCCCAAGTCCCCACCCACCGGGATCCGACCGGCTGGGAGGACTCCCGGGTCGCCGTGACCTCAGGCTCCGTCAAAATGGAGTTTAACGCACCAAACCACTGCCCCCCATCCCATCCTGCGGGCCCAGGCCCGGACTATCCCAACCCCACCCTTCGGCCAATATAACATCCATCTACGACCACCGACACCAATCACCCAATCTCCACGGGGAGCTTCCGTTCATTCGCATTCAACCCACTCCTCGCGTCTTCATACCTACGCCTCCGCATGCACCCCACAACCACTATCCCCCTGGAGCTCCTCTAGACCCCTTCCGCCACAAATCACAACATAAGACAAGGAACACCCCTGCAGGGGTTTCCAACGGGGGGCCCATTAAGGATTCGAACACCATTAATGCCAACCACGCATTAACCGATCACCCCCTTCCATAAGCTGCGACACCCCATAGCGCGGTCCGTCCGCCCAACCGCGCCCCCCCCCCCTAATTATACTGCCATCGAGGACGGGTCACACTCGGCATTTCGTTCGGCCCCATCTAGGAAAAGCATGAGGGGGACCCAGGCCTACACCCAGGCCCGCACATACACCTACGCTCCAATAAGCACGGCCGCCGGGGGTCGGGGGGAACCCTTGACGAAATCCTATCCCGACCACCACTCCATTCTCCCTCGTTGGCGTACCAGCCCATCAAACACTTGACCATTCTCGCGGCCCCCTCCCCCACCTGCACACTTCCACCCAGACACAGGGGGGGGGGTCCATGAGCCAAAAAAAAGCTGGGACTTCCAACTTCCTCCTCCCGGTGTCGGAGAAAAGAAGGGCGATAATACACATTTTAGTTAGGGGCGCGGCGCGGGTTCTTGACCCCGGTCCCATCAACGTGGCGTTTTCGTAACCCCGAAGTCTTAACATCGAA